>JAQYXR010001749.1:0-25864 GCA_030545055.2 Neoaliturus tenellus | reverse complement strand
GGCCTCTTGATAAAAATCATTTAACAAGACCAATAAGTTACAACAAAATATCACAGCTGGGTTCATGTGGTGCAGTCAGGTACTATGTGCAGGGGTCCTTAGGGGCGGTGTCCCCATCGGCCCGTGCCAGGCTCAAGTTCCTCTAGGACCTCATTCGTCAGGTGCCACTTGGAATCACGGAAGCATCGTGGATGAGTGGGAAATCGTGAAACAGTTCATCACACTCTGGATGGAAAAGGATAAAATTTTACAACTCTACAACGACGTAACCGTGGCAGTGTGCTCGCTCCTTATCAGACAGAAGCTTGACAGCTCCAAGTCCCACAAAAGGCTGACAAACACTTCAGTCAGGTGTGCCACTCATACGAAACAAAATATGAAAAACAACTGCACAATATACAGAGACTGTTCAACATGTTCAACTGTTCAAAATACAACAACTGTTCGCATGGCAGAACAGTTTCACGGCTCAACCTCACATGTTTTCACTGCCATTGACTCTTGTCCATGCTTGTATTTGCCGATGACAATAAATATATTGATTATTCATTACACCAGTATATTGAAAATGGCTGTACTTCTACTGTGAAAAGCTGGGATACATAATGAGTGCAGATCATCAATGAAATTTCTCAATAGCTTAGGCCTAAATAAAAACATCAATGACATAGTTACAATTGGTTGAATTTTGTCTGGCAGCTGGCATAGCTGAGAGATCACCGTGTGTGATAGTTCAGCTGCCAAAGTTGTTCGTTTTGCACCACCCAGGGAGTACGTGCAACTTTAATGGAATGCTGCGGACGTGAACAACATCACCCCCCAAACTATGGAACACGTAGTCTCAGAGTGCGCACTGAGTGCTTTCCCCGAAGAATTGGCCGGTCTGCATAGCTCAAGTGAAGCTGGGCTGCAATGGCTTAGCCCCCTGGATTTAGCTCTATAAAGAGAGATCTAATTTTTATTTTAGTGTTAAGTTTTTTTACACATACCGACTCAGGTGCTCTGCACCGCAGAATTTATTTTCTTATTTTTAAACCTTGGTGGCTGGCTAAATGAGCCATAGGATATATATATATAGTTGGTTGAATTTGAATTCACCTAATAAAAAACCTTGAGAAGTCATTGGATCATAAATTTTGATGATTCTAAAGTACATTGGAACCTTGATATATCGAACTCCTCGATGTAATGAAGTATTTTTATTCCCCTTCGATTTAGATTGGGTTTGGATTTAGATTTAGATTGGATTAGATTTTGCCTATTAATCTAATGTTATTTTTATCTCAGTATATCAAAGGATTAGCCAAGATCGAGTAGTTTTACTGAAGGCTAATAATGGGGCTTATCGTAGGTTTTTCACATTTTGTTCTTTAAAATTTTTAATCAGTTGCCATCAAACTTAACTTTATCAGAAAGGCCTAGTAAATTCCTAAGAAAGCTAACAGAATGGCTATTTTGACATGAAGATATTGAGTTTTTGTTTTTGTAAGAATGAAAGTTCCCTTTTCTGTTTCTTTTTCAGACACACAATAGTTAACCCTAGAGAGGTCGCGCGGCGTCAAAAGTTCCGCGGCATTCCGTTTTTTTTAATTTACTACGCAGTAGGGTGAGGCAACGCGATGTCAGACAGTGTATTCTCCCTCCACCTTCCCCTACCCTCACCAGCAAAATATCGATCGCTCCGCTGCGAGCATTCGATCTGTGCGTACGTTTGTTTGTGGAGCGCGGTCGTTTTGACACCATGCGACCAAATGTGTCGTGGAAGTTTTGTTTATTAAGAAACAACTAAATTTTATTTTCCTAAGTAATAAAATATTAACTATATAAATATTACATTGTCTAAGTAAATACAAATTAATTACAAAAAGATTTGATTACTATTTACTGCAATATACCCCCAATTTACAATTTGTGGTCATTTTAACGCCATGCGACCAAATGTGTCGTGCAAATTTTGTATATGAAGAAATAACTAAATTTAATTTTCTAAGTAATAAAATATTAACTATGTAAATGTTATATTTATGTCTAAGTAAATAAAAATTAAGTACGAAAAGATTTGATTACTCATTTACTGCAATATATCCCAAAATACATTTGCAGTCATTTTGACGCCATGCGACCAAATGTGTCGAGCAAAAAGTGCGACCTCTCGAGGGTTATTTGTGCTTCTAGGGACTAAAGTACAATTTTTTCTCCCTGAAGGGAAACTGTTGTCGCCCGAAGGCGAAGCCGAGGGTGACAATTTCCCTGAGGGAGAAAAGTACTTTAGTCCCTTGATGCACATAACATTTTTCCTCCACCTAAACGAATAACATTTAGGCCTAATAGGCCTACCGTATTTAATTTACACGAATAAAATTTAGGTTTAATAGGCCTACCGTAGATAATTTAACTTTACCTTCACATGATCCCTTGCTCCGTCAAGCTGGATCTGTCACATCAACATAAAAAACACACAAGGTAGGCCATATCAATTTTAAAGAACACGAAAAAACAAAATATAATTTAAGCCTAGTCAAAAGTTTTACACTTATGTTTTGGACTTCTTAGGTTAATAGCCTACCCAAGCGAAATGTAAACAAACACCTACACTGCCACGGCCATCTCTAGTACTAGAGATGCTGCTCACTCACTGCTGACTGAATGGTCAGCAGTGAGTGAGCAGCAGCTACAGCTGCTATTTGTCAACAATGAGTAACGAAACAAATACAAGTAACAGCTGACTGTGGCTCATGTTCTTTTTAATCTCTCTTTTAATGTTATTCTTATGTAACTAACTTTAGCCCTGTGGTACGAAAAAACTTGAGTTTTCCCTAGGTAGAAAGATTAAGTATTCAAGTCACATGGGATAGAAATTAGTACTTTACTACTCTATTCCAAGGAGTAAAATACGACTTTAGATAGTAGGTGGAGGAAAAGTATTTTATTAATATATTTAGTATTATTAATTTTTTTAAATTAAATTCATTTGTGTTTACTTTAATAAGCACTCCTTACTGGAAATATATTCATAAAATAGATTAAAATACCAAAATTGTTAATTAGGGGGGTTGCTCGGCACTAGTAGATTAAAAATTAATGACTTCCAGTCTGGGTAGGTTACTTCAGGTGCACCCTGTACATTGAAATTATCATCAATGGATAGAGCGCAACTGGTTTACCTATTATGCCACAATTTGTTTTTGTGAATAAACAATTTTGTAGATTTTAAAAGGGGTGTACGGGTGGTCTGGGACACTCGGTAAATATATATATATATATATATGTGTGTGTGTGTGTGTGTGTGTGTGTGAGGGTGTGTGTGTGTGTGTCCCTGGTACTGATAACTTTGGAAGGGAACCCATGATTTTGATGAAATTTGGTATGAAAGTGTAATACCAGGTCTATTCAGGTTCGAGTTTCCATGAGTTTCGGGTTCGAATCGACTGTCTATGAGTTTGCGAACCAGCATGATCGGGTTATGGGAACAGGGTTTTATGGGGTTTCAAAGGGGTCAAAAATGGATTTTTGGCATTTTTGGACCTTACTTTCCAAAATTCAACCATTTTAACTGAAACCATTTACAAGAGTTCAAAAAATCAAACAATTTAGTATTTTGAATGATTAACTTGGCTTAACAGGTTACGGAGAAAAGCCAAAAATAGGATTCCCATGTTAATCTTATGGGAAATTAACAAAACCCTGTATCTCGCTTATTTATGGGCATAACTTGATAAAATTTGGTATATACATTCACTAGGTAGGGTTTAACTGATATTTGCTTACAACACCCATATGGCGGCAAACCTACATACTCACCCCCATGGGGTTTATGGGGAAAATTAAAAAGTGTTGAATATTGCTACAAATTAGATTTTTACCTTACCTAACCATTATATTTCCTAACAACTATACCCCGTTCAAAATAAATGTGCAATCGAAACACAGATTTCAATTCCCCATTTTTCCCGTTCCTCCCGCTGCCAAGAATCCAACCAATCAGAATCACTGAGAATTACTACAGCTGTTTAATATCTCATGTCACTTAAGCCAATGTTTTGCTTTTTCGTAAACAAATATTCCAAATTTGACGTTTGAGATGTAATAAGGTGCGCTTTCAGTGGCAAGTAAGGGAAGTTACATGATCATCAGCGCCATTTTCTACTCTGAATTTTAAGGGTGAAATTAAAATAACATCTGATTGTGAAGAAAATCGGGGAATTCGGGAAGGTATTGAGGTAATATTCCTTGTATTGGGAAATAAAATTCTGTCTTTCGACCGCACTTTTATTTTGAACGGGGTATAACATTGTTTAACAACATTCTATGGTAGTAAACCTACATAATCACTCCTATGGTGTTTATGGGGAAAGTACAAAATCACAAATTCCTATGGACATTTGCTGAGTATGCAGGTCCACTGCGATGGGGGTGTTTATTTTACTGAATGGTCTAGGAGATACAGGGGATAAAAGTTTGCCCCATGTTATTTTTACTGAACTGAAAGTGAACTTCAATTACTTGTAGCTCCCTAACCGTTAAGTTTAGAGAGAAATGTCTTATATACTATAAAAAAGTCTTTAAATTTCGTATACAATCCAAAAATGACTTAAAACTGCAGGGTTCATATTTGAAATTGTTGAGATAGAGGTTGTGGTGAGAAGGTGGTTGATGAGGGGATTAAATTTTCATGTTAAATTTTTCTCGGTTGTCAACTTCTTACGAAGATTGGTGATTCCAAACTGGTCTTTCTTTAAAAAATTATTAACTTATATATTTTTAAAATTTTAAATCTTAGTGCCTTTTACCATAAAATATTGTTTGGCATACCTTAACCCTCCAGAGGTCGCTTAAAATTTAAAACGCCGTCTCTCGCTCAAGGAGGTTTCCTCCCTGTTTTAAATAAATGCACAAAATGTATTCTAAATACTTTTATTGTTTGAAATAACAACAGAAAATGATTGTAAAATAGATTTCACGCAATATCCTTGCAAGACAGAGCAAGAATGGTAAAGTTAATTTAACAAATAAAATAATTATAACTATTATGGATTATACAAAACATATTTCACTTTTTTTACTTAAAACTTAATATTTTTCAATAGCAGTTTTGTAAAATAGTATGAAAATAGTAAAAATAATGTTTTAGGGTACAAATAAAAAAGATTTTGTATAAAACTGAACTATCAGATTATATAAAAAATACTATGACGTGTTCCTGCATAAACCATAAATTAAATGGTATAACAAAGATACTACAATCAATTCAAATAGTTATACATAGAAAAAAAAGTTACTTCAATTAAAAACAAATCTAAAATGGCAACTACTGTAGCCTAAACAATTACAAATAACCAAATAAAAAACGATCGCACACAGACTCTTCCTCCGGGCAACCAAATAAAAAACGATCGCACACGGACTCTTCCTCCGGGTTCACAAAACACACAAGGACGCTCACGGAGGAATCGTCCAGCACCTCAGGACAGCGCTCGCCAAACTGACCCTGGACGCTGAAAGCGGGATAAGGGTACTTCAAATACATGGTGAGGAAAGGGGCTACAGCTACATAAAAGGACAGTGCTGTCAACCAAAAGATAAACATTTCCCATAACAAAAAATATTGACCCGGAGGATTCCTCCGCTTAGCGTCCTCTCGAGGGTTAATGACATATCTCAATAACCAGTCCACTGCCACATGACACCAAAAACAATTAAGTAACAAAACCCTATCATCCTCTGTTTTTAGCAAATTTCCCTATAGGGAATACGCTAATACGGTAGTAGTCACGGTAAGACCTTTGACCGAGACCATGATACTTTTTTTGTTTTGAGGTCCCTAGAAGCCAAAAACACCGTTCGTTCGTATGAATGATCGGACCACGGGAACGGGGTTTTATGGGGTTTCAAAACAGTAAAAAATGGGTTTTTGGCTTTTCTCACTTCAATTTATAAAATTCAACAATTTTATCTTAAACCATCTAAAAGAGCTTAAAAAAAAAAAAAACAATCTGGTATCTTGAATTTTTTACCTAGCTTAAATGGAGAAAATCCAAAAACTATGTTTTCCATGTTATACTTAAGGGAAATCAACAAAACCTTCTATCTCGCTTATTTATTGTCATATCTTGATAAAATTTGGTATGTTCATTCATTATTTTTATTTTTATTTTTTATTTTGGGTGTATCTACGCCAGTGGCATTTTTTACCTTTTTGAAGGGGAACGGTCCAAACCCCAGTCTTGTTACTATCTAACATCGACCAGTTGTTAGAAAGCATCATTAATTAATAGCCCAATGACAAATGGCAACTGGGTCCGGAATCGAACCTTAAAAAAGCTACAAGCTTTTCTCAGGATCGAGCCGGCAACCTTTGGATTCAAATGCGAGCACTATAACCACTCAGCTACCCAGCCAGTTATCAAGCGTTTAACTGATATTTGCTTACAAAACCCATATGGCAGCAAGCCTACGTACTCACCCCTACGGGGTTTATGGGGAAAATGAAAATAACACCATAACTTGATAAAAATTGGTATTTACATTCACTAGGTAGGATTTAACTGATATATTTACAAAAAAATCCATATGGTGGCCAAATTACATACTCTCATCCCCATGGGTTTTATGGGGAAATAGAAAATATACAAAAATTCCAATGGAAATTCGCTGGGTACCCTGGGTCTGCTGCGACGAGGGTATTATATATTTAAATCTATATTGAATTGTTTTAGGATATTAAAATGGTTTTGTGAATAGTTATACTTATAAATTATTGAGAATAACAAAATCTAATCACCACTGGAATGACTTTTTGAATGGCTTCTTTCTGACTATTCTGTTCATAGATAATAAATAATATCTTTATATACTGTAATAATAATAAAAATAATAAAAATTTGGCGAGTTTGGAAGTTTTGATCTATCCATTGATGATAATTTCAATGTACAGCGGTGTACCAGAAGTAAAACCTATCCAGACCAGAAGTTAATAATTTTAAAAATGAACCCCACTTTTTAGGGTATTTTTGGTTTCTAGACATAATTTTAAGACTACCCATACAATTTAATGTGTACCCATAATCTTAAGGGTTTGGGAGATGATGGCAGATTATGGCGGTGTAAGTTTTGTTTTTTCCCTTAAGAATAACAAAGGAGTAAATTTTCATATCCATTAACCCTGAATGTTTTACCTTTTTATAACTGTTTAGTAATATAAGTTTATTTTAAATAATATTTCATCATAAAATACCGATAAGTTATTCACATAATTAATTTTAGTTTTCTACACATTTAAAATAATCTCCGCCATTTTGAAAATTTAATGGAAAAATAAAATAATTTATGTTACTTAAGTGTTTAAAAGAAGAAGCTAAGGAATTGTTTTGCTATGTCTTTTTAGTTTAACGGGAAATGTACAAAGATAATGAATGTGAAATTTAGCCCCATATATTATTCTTAAGGGAAAAAAGCAAATTTCTACCTCAATTATCTCCCAAAATTGTTAGGATTAGGGGTTCACATTTAAATGTAAGGTTGTCTTAGAATTATGTGTAGAATCCAAAAATGCCTTAAAAAGTGGGTGTTCGTATTTAAAATTAATGACTTCCGGTATGAGTAGGTTCTGGTACACTGTGTACATTGAAATTAACATCAATGGATTGAGCCGGTTTACCTATAATGGCACATTTTTTTTTTTTTTTAATTAATTTTATAGATTTTAAAAGTGGTGTACGGGTGGTCTGGGACACCCGGTATAGCAACATACTAAGCATATGATTCCTTAGGCCGGGGCCCACCAGCCGATACCGGTTGATCACCAGCTGGAAGCCCCCCTCTAGGACCCCTGCCCGTCGGTGGGGGGGGGGGGGGGGGGGGGGGAATACCACATTCTAGTTGCGGGTCTTTGGCTTCTATTATGGAAAATTATTTGACAGAAAAATCGTCAAACCCTTAGAATTTCAACGTGGGAAATAACATTTCAAAATTTACAGAGAACCAAATTCACAAGAATAGTCCAAGGCAGTCAGAATACTAGCCTAATATTACCTGAAATAACACCTTCTTGGTAGTGATGGCAAAATTTCTTGAAAAATCGATTTTTCGATATATCGATGTATCGAAAGAGTAAAATCGATTTCGATAAAAAATCGTGAACAAAAAATCGATGTCAAAAAATCGATGTATCGAATGGTAAAAATCGATTTTTCCGAAAAATCGATTTTATTTTGCCGTCACTATGATGGCAAAATTTCTTGAAAAATCGATTTTTCGATATATCGATGTATCGAAAGAGTAAAATCGATTTCGATAAAAAATCGTGAACAAAAAATCGATGTCAAAAAATCGATGTATCGAATGGTAAAAATCGATTTTTCCGAAAAATCGATTTTATTTTGCCATCACTACTTCTTGGTCTGGTACCCACATTGTGGGATTTACTACGTCAGATGAGAGTTCATGAGAAAAAAACACATAACTTACAGTACTCCAATAAAAAACACACAAACGCGTGTTTTACAAGTGTGAATTCGTGGCTTTGTATATAAGCTTATTGGAAAATAAAGTTCATCAACAAAGTTTAGAAAAGCAGAATCATATCCACTTCTCATCCAAGCACGTTTGACATAATTGGCAAAATGAGACTATAAAATGAATGTAACTGAGAGACTACATTTGTGTTAAAAGATTTTAGGACGGGTACAATAATACTCTGACTCCAGCATTTATTAGACAAACTATTATTGAGTCATATTGATCTCATTACTGATCACCATTGACATTTTA
This sequence comes from Neoaliturus tenellus, assembly GCA_030545055.2. Taxonomy (NCBI): domain Eukaryota; kingdom Metazoa; phylum Arthropoda; class Insecta; order Hemiptera; family Cicadellidae; genus Neoaliturus; species Neoaliturus tenellus. The sequence goes on along the minus strand of JAQYXR010001749.1, from coordinate 17,095 downwards.
TATTTAATGAATTTAATTTTCCAACGGACAATCGAGGATTAAATATTTATAAAGGAGAGAAATCGAAAAACATAAGGAAGATTAAATTTTCTTTTAGTGTGGCAGGCAGATAGCAAGAGCCTTCACTTGTATTTAACAGGCTGTGGCTGCGCAATAATACAATTTCTACAAAGTAGTGCCCAGCCTTCTCGTCTAAATAAAGAATTTTCATTGATCAATGTTTTGAGGTGTGTTAGGTTTATGTTTAATTTTGAAGTGTTTTAAACAAGTATTATATTTTGTAGTCATCTAGTACTTCGGTACTAAATTCAGGTTGGAATGTATTTAAGATTGAACTGTTTATTAGTCTGTATTTTAATTTCCCTTGGCATTGAACATACGACAGCGGAAGACGTAAGTACATATCTACATAACCTTTTTTATATGTCAAACAACTTAAAACATCAATGATACAGATGTTTATGTATCGAACTACAGGATCTTTTAAACATCAAATTATAATTATTCATTAATTTGAAACTCTCTTACCCTATTTTGCCCTTGTCTTATTGATAGCTACACAAAAAATACAATAGGTAACTTCAATTTATGCTTGAATGTTATGCTGCACTGCAGAGATTGTTGGTATAGCTGCACATCATCTGCTGAATATTAATGCTTAACCTTGTTGTTCATTGCTTGTCTTACTTAGTATTAATAGTTATGAGGCTGATAATTTTTAAAATTAAGTTCAGGCCTAGCCTAGTTTAAAGTTAGTAGACTAATGTTATAAAGGAAATCAGCAAAATAGGCCATCTTCTCTAAGATAAAAAGATCCTGCCAAAGTCTAGTTATGCAATGAAAAAGAATTTCATTTTAGGTTCTAGGCCTAGATGCATTTATTGGCCATATGGTCATGGTAGACCCTATAATCATTGGATTACCGTAGCCCAGCGTATTATACATTTCATCATATATTTACTCCGTCATAGGGTGCAGTCTTTTTTGATAAAATAAACACAGAAGGAACAAGTAATTTGAATGTTGATTTTTAAACAAGGTTTTATTGAAACATTTGACCCTCCCTGCCAAATGCTTGAAAATACAAAGACAGGTTGATCTCTACGCCTACTCATTATTCAGTTTCATGTAAGTTAATATTAAATTTATGTTATTATACTAGGCCTTGGCCTATTTGCAGTAAAATTATTAATCCTGCTGTATTAATTAGAAGCAAGGTGATTATTAGCCTATGCATCCTCTACAAGGGTACTACAGTAGAACCTCCCATATCCGACCATGACAGGATTGGGCCATGGCCGAAACGGCCAAAAAGTTGAACATGGGGAGAAGCAAATTTAACGCATGTCTTAGGTAGAAAAACAGTTGATATAGTAGATGTGCTTAATGGTTCGGCCGGGGTCTCCTTATCCACTAATAATAACAACAACAACAACAACAACAACAGCTGATACAGTTTTGTAATAATAGCCTTTAACTATATTGTATCTATAACACATTAATTGAAACCTCAAGATAATAACTAAAAAATGACAATATACTGATTGTTTCTACAAATAACAAATAGTTTCACGTTTCGACAGGCTCAGCAGCGACGGGAGCGCGACAGCTCAGATAGACTAGGTCGGTTATCGGGCGGAGTTGGTTATAGGGAGGTTGCATACCATAAGAAGGAACGGTATTCTACTGTAGCTCCTAATTTTATAAACTCTATCCATGTAGATTCTATCATTAGCTGAATTTAAATACGACTTTGAGTAAAACTTGTAGGTTAAGAGTATTTTTTTAGTCTGCTCATTTTGGGACTTTGGAATTGTTTTCTTCAGCGTCTAGGAAGAGGGAGAGAGCAAGAGAGAGAGGGAGAGCGAGAGAGAGAGCGAGAGAGAGAGAGAGAGAGAGAGAGAGAGAGAGAGAGAGAGAGAGAGAGAGAGAGAGAGAGAGAGAGAGAGAGAGAGAGAGAGAGAGAGAGAGAGAGAGAGAGAGAGGGAGGGGGAGGGGGTTTGCTGAAGCCTGCGGTCCTCCCTCCACCCCTGGCCTAAGTAGCAGACCTTTTCTTAAAGCCGCTTTCCAAACAGGCTTAAAGTCTTTTTTGCCCTCCTTGCGTCTGCTTTTCCTAACCAGGCACTATTCTAGTGCCCAGTCAAGACACTTCTTCCTCCGTCTAGTGCCTGAGCAGTAGGTTATCAGGATATTTTTTTCTCTTCCTTTCATATTTTTCCTTTTTTTATCTCAAGCTGCACCCACATCTTCGAAAAATTCCTTCAGTTCTGTTTTTCTCCTTCAAAAGAATTTACACTCCATCGGAATGTGTTGTGATGTCTCTAGTTCATTACAATGTGTGCGTCTATCGTCATCCACTATGTTGGAGCTCTTCAGTTTGGCATTGAATTTCCCATACAAGGGCCTTTGACAATCTTCCTATACTTAACATCTGGGACAAACGCATACAGGCTTCTCCTTTGGTGCTGGTTTCCCTTCTCCTTCTGCCATTCCTTTAATGTTTCTTCACTTTGAGTCCTTTCGCTTTTCATATCATCCACTCCTAATTCCTTATGTCTACTACGTATTAATCTGTCTTCGATCAAACGTATCCAACGGGATCACTCCTGCTAGATCACACTTGTTATACCATTCACTCTTTGTGAGAAATGGTGCTTCATTCCTTAGTCACTCCCAACAACTATATCCTCTGCAGGCTCATCAACTTTGTTTTCATTCCTCTCCCTTTCATGCTTTGTTCCCACATTTCGCATCCGTACAGCTTCATCGGCTCCAAGGCTCCTATTTAATTATACCCATGAAACCAAACAGTCTTTCTACACCTCATTCGGTTGTTTACCTTTGCCTTGTTAACTCTTCAAATGCCTTCATCGTCTTTCTCAACAATATGCTAATAGTGTCCTGCAAACTTCACACCGCTTCTAATTCACTACACTACATCATTGACTATGTACACTACCATGAATAGACCTCTCATCCAATGCATTTAGTTTGAGACAAAAATTTGGAAGTTTCGTGTATGCCGGCACCAGAGTCACTGCCATCGATGTTGTTATTATTTAGCTAAATTTACAGTGCTGCAAAAACATTTCATCACAACATAAACAAAAATCTCCATTGTAAAATGTTTAATCTTTGATTGAGAAGAGTGGTAGCACTGACTTGCGTATCATATGACTCTTGTACTTCAATGTACGCCCGCACGAGATCACACCACCGTCAATATGTTTCAAACACGCCTGTGCTATGAGAAGTCTACTCACGGTAGTGTACATAGTCAATGACTACACCTAAGTACTTTGTCTCGTTAGAACACGTAATCATCTCATCGCCCATGATTACTCTGATGAATATTTCAACTAAATTTTCTTTGAGAAGCACCATTCACTATTTTCTCCTTCGAGAAGGTGATTTTTCTTTTTTCACTCCACCTGGTTCGACCATTTGTAAGGCTCCGATAGCCTTACATATCAACTCTGGACTCGAGTTCGCCTTGACTAGAAGCTGTAGGTCGTCCGCATACACCCTCGCCATGATGCCTTTCTTTAACCGATGTCGAAGAAAGCCATCAAACAAAATGTTCCACAACAGTGGGCCCACAACTGATACCTGTGGCCAACTTTTGTGATGTTCTTGTTGACCTCTTTATTGATTAATATTTTTATCAAAATGATTAACTAGCCTACTGGTATATTAATTAATTTTATTAAACTTAAATCATTAGGGTTGTGCATGCAACAATATATACCGGTACAGTAGAACCTCCCTTATCCGACCTCCAGATAATCTACCTAGTGTCCGACCGTCTATCTGTGCTCCCGCGCTCCCGTCGCTGCAGAGCCTGTCGAAACATGAAACTGTTCGTTATTTGTAGAGACAATCATGTATAAATATTTGTCATTTTTCTGTTATTTTAAACATATCTCAAGGTTTCAATTAATGTGTTATAGGTACCGGTACAATAAAGTTGAATCACAATACTGTATAGCAGTTTTTCTACCTAAGAATGCGTTTCATTTGCTCCCCCTGATATCCGACTGTTTGGCCTTTCCCGACCATGGCTTGGTCATTAATTCTTCTGTACATCCTTTTGACTGCTTCTCCTTGATTCCGTCACATCCTGGGGCTTTCCTTAAACTGTGAAATGCTGCGGTATCCCATAGGTACTGTTTCAGTCATTGTTCAGTTTGGGTTTTCTAGAATAACAAGTTGCATTTCCTCTTTGCCTTCCTCCACTACTATCTGGCAGACCTTTCCCCAGGGGTCCTTCCTCTATACAATAAATTTCTCTCATATCTTTTTCATTTGTCTTCTAATACCCCAAATGTATTGCGTCCTAGATCTCACAAAAGCTCTCCGATTGTCTTCTAGTGATGACCTCCAAACCCTATTCCTTCTTCTTAACTTCACCTGTAATTCATCTAATTCATCACATCACCAGTAGACCTTCCTTGTTCCTCTTGTCACTTTTGGGTAATGCTCCTACAATCCCTTTTTTTTGTGGTGCCCTTTTTTTGTAATTAGAAGAAAATAAACAAAATATAAAGTAGTCCTTAGTCACACTTTATGGCTTACTTAAGTCATAATTACTGAGTGGTACTTTAAAACAAATTAGGCCTATATTGTTTACGGTATCTTAATTTTTCCAGAAAAATTAGCACAGTCACCCAAACAGCAACTTTGGCAGCCTACAACATCAAAGGATGACATATATATAGACGATGAAGCGCTGGAAGGCTCAGGGAACCGTGAGATCAAGTATGATCTGGAGTCAAGCGGTTCAGGGTTCGGACCTGATGATGAGGATGGGGATGGTGATACCGACAATGGATCAGGTAATGTCAGAGAGTTTCTATCGTTAACTAACATTACATGATCAAATTAAATTCGTTAGTTTATGAAGTAGTCAATAATCAGTGGGAATATTTAAATAATTATTTATATCCTGTTGATAATTGCACATCCATTGGAATACACGTGTTAATAAAGTGTGCTTGGTTTTCATTTTGGCCATTGACAATGATTTCTACACTGGCAGTCTAGACCACACTTCTGTCAGGTGTATATGTCGTATCCAGTCCCGATGTTTTCAATGTCATACCTGTTATTAGCGAATTTCCTTTAGAAATAAGCTATTACCGTCGTTTTCATGAGAGCTGCCGTTTGTATCGATGTAGGGACACCTCTTCGATTACATAATTATATATATTATATTGTGGCTTTTTATGTGTACTTTCTGGATACGTAGTGATTATTTGTCGGAAACACATTTAAAACTGCTCAAATAACGATTTACTAAAAAATTTAACATGGGCTTATATGGGAAATAGAATTTTCAATTTTGAGTTCTTGTGAACACGATAACTAGTGCAAAAATCGTCTGATCATCATGAAATTTGGTACAGGCATGTAAAGTTAGATTCTCTTGGATGAGTTCGTTAACCAGTAAGATCGGCCCAACTTCAGTAGGGAAAGTGGGGGATTTTACCCCTCAAAAGTGGGTTTTTTCCACTTTTCACATAGATTTTTTTATTTGATTACCTTTTAGTGTACACCATTAGATTTATCTCGAAAAAACAAACAATTTGGTATGTTTAATTATTGCTCTACGTCCACTGGTTACCGAGATATTAGCGAATTTCCTTTAGAAATAAGCTATTACCGTCGTTTTCATGAGAGCTGCCGTTTGTATCGATGTAGGGACACCTCTGCGATTACATAATTATATATATTATATTGTGGCTTTTTATGTGTACTTTCTGGATACGTAGTGATTATTTGTCGGAAACACATTTAAAACTGCTCAAATAACGATTTACTAAAAAATTTAACATGGGCTTATATGGGAAATAGAATTTTCAATTTTGAGTTCTTGTGAACACGATAACTAGTGCAAAAATCGTCTGATCATCATGAAATTTGGTACAGGCATGTAAAGTTAGATTCTCTTGGATGAGTTCGTTAACCACAGGGTGTCTAGTAGTCTTGAAAATCTGGAAAGTCTTGAATTAGTATTGAATTCAACAATGGTCTTGAAAAGTCTGGAATTAGTCTTAAATTTGCCTTCTAGTCTTGAAATTTTTAAAAAAGTTTAATTATGGAGACGCTCGTGATCGCCGATCAAGATTGCTAACTGGAGACGCTTATGATCCCCAATCAAAACGCTTGCAACTGTAGACAATAAATGCTCGCGACCACCGTGCGAAGCCGCTGGTATTGACTCTTAATTCAGTGAATGCTGAAAAATGGCCTAAAAATGGTGTTAACTATCATTGGCCTACAAGCTATAGAAAAACAAGGAGAAGAAACATTTTAATTATTAACAAATATATGCAAGTTTTATGTGTTCTATAAATTTGATATCACTATTGAATTTGTGGAATTATTTATATTATTTACTTATTTTAATAATAAACTAAACAGCCCTACGAAGGACAGGCATTCAGCTAGTATTTAATAAAAATAGAATTACACACTTGTGCATTATTTTAATTCAAACCATTTTAATTTTCAATATTGTTGCAGAATTAATATTGCTTATTATTAATACGAGAATTTTACGGTTTCATTGTAATAGTCTTGTTTTTGACAAAAAATATTAAGATTCATTGTATTATCTGCTGATTTGCTATTGAAGACTAAAATTTATTAGCCGCTGAACTGCTATTAAAGTAAAGACTGAAATAGTATACACATACCTTCTGTCGAGCAGCTCAAATTTGTTGTTTTATATTATCACCACATGCTTTGCCGTGAATACAGCATTGTCAAGTGATATAAGAACATACTATCCATCGAAGGATTGGTCTTGGATTAAAATAGACAAAACATGTCACAAACACAGTTCAATTTGTCTATTTTTATCCTTGACCAATCCTTAAATGGATAGTATGTTCTTGTATCACTTGACAATGTCGTATTCTCGGCAAAACATGTAGTGATTATATTCAACAATAAAATTTGAGCTGCTTGATGGAAAATATGTGTATAGGTCTACTATTTTAAAACAAAATATGTTAGCGTAATTATGTAATATGTGTAATTACGGTACTATATAAATAATTTTGTATAATGTAAAATAGGAATTAATATGTCGAGTAGTGCAATAGTCTTGAAAAAACTGAAGAAGTCTTGAAAAAGTCTGGAATTAGTCTTGAATATTGAAAGAGAAATAAACTAGACACCCTGTAACCAGTAAGATCGGCCCAACTTCAGTAGGGAAAGTGGGGGATTTTACCCCTCAAAAGTGGGTTTTTTTCCACTTTTCACATAGACATTTTTATTTGATTACCTTTTAGTGTACACCATTAGATTCATCTCGAAAAAACAAACAATTTGGTATGTTTAATTATTGCTCTACGTCCACTGGTTACCGAGATATTAGCGAATTTCCTTTAGAAATAAGCTATTACCGTCGTTTTCATGGGAGCTGCCGTTTGTATCGATGTAGGGACACCTCTGCGATTACATAATTATATATATTATATTGTGGCTTTTTATGTGTACTTTCTGGATACGTAGTGATTATTTGTCGGAAACACATTTAAAACTGCTCAAATAACGATTTACTAAAAAATTTAACATGGGCTTATATGGGAAATAGAATTTTCAATTTGAGTTCTTGTGAACACGATAACTAGTGCAAAAATCGTCTGATCATCATGAAATTTGGTACAGGCATGTAAAGTTAGATTCTCTTGGATGAGTTCGTTAACCACAGGGTGTCTAGTAGTCTTGAAAATCTGGAAAGTCTTGAATTAGTATTGAATTCAACAATGGTCTTGAAAAGTCTGGAATTAGTCTTAAATTGCCTTCTAGTCTTGAAATTTTTAAAAAAGTTTAATTATGGAGACGCTCGTGATCGCCGATCAAGATTGCTAACTGGAGACGCTTATGATCCCCAATCAAAACGCTTGCAACTGTAGACAATAAATGCTCGCGACCACCGTGCGAAGCCGCTGGTATTGACTCTTAATTCAGTGAATGCTGAAAAATGGCCTAAAAATGGTGTTAACTATCATTGGCCTACAAGCTATAGAAAAACAAGGAGAAGAAACATTTTAAATTATTAACAAATATATGCAAGTTTTATGTGTTCTATAAATTTGATATCACTATTGAATTTGTGGAATTATTTATATTATTTACTTATTTTAATAATAAACTAAACAGCCCTACGAAGGACAGGCATTCAGCTAGTATTTAATAAAAATAGAATTACACACTTGTGCATTATTTTAATTCAAACCATTTTAATTTTCAATATTGTTGCAGAATTAATATTGCTTATTATTAATACGAGAATTTTACGGTTTCATTGTAATAGTCTTGTTTTTGACAAAAAATATTAAGATTCATTGTATTATCTGCTGATTTGCTATTGAAGACTAAAATTTATTAGCCGCTGAACTGCTATTAAAGTAAAGACTGAAATAGTATACACATACCTTCTGTCGAGCAGCTCAAATTTGTTGTTTTATATTATCACCACATGCTTTGCCGTGAATACAGCATTGTCAAGTGATATAAGATCATACTATCCATCGAAGGATTGGTCTTGGATTAAAATAGACAAAACATGTCACAAACACAGTTCAATTTGTCTATTTTTATCCTTGACCAATCCTTAAATGGATAGTATGTTCTTGTATCACTTGACAATGTCGTATTCTCGGCAAAACATGTAGTGATTATATTCAACAATAAAATTTGAGCTGCTTGATGGAAAATATGTGTATAGGTCTACTATTTTAAAACAAATATGTAGCGTAATTATGTAATATGTGTAATTACGGTACTATATAAATAATTTTGTATAATGTAAAATAGGAATTAATATGTCGAGTAGTGCAATAGTCTTGAAAAAACTGAAGAAGTCTTGAAAAAGTCTGGAATTAGTCTTGAATATTGAAAGAGAAATAAACTAGACACCCTGTAACCAGTAAGATCGGCCCAACTTCAGTAGGGAAAGTGGGGGGATTTTACCCCTCAAAAGTGGGTTTTTCCACTTTTCACATAGACATTTTTATTTGATTACCTTTTAGTGTACACCATTAGATTCATCTCGAAAAAACAAACAATTTGGTATGTTTAATTTATTGCTCTACGTCCACTGGTTACCGAGATATTAGCGAATTTCCTTTAGAAATAAGCTATTACCGTCGTTTTCATGGGAGCTGCCGTTTGTATCGATGTAGGGACACCTCTGCGATTACATAATTATATATATTATATTGTGGCTTTTTATGTGTACTTTCTGGATACGTAGTGATTATTTGTCGGAAACACATTTAAAACTGCTCAAATAACGATTTACTAAAAAATTTAACATGGGCTTATATGGGAAATAGAATTTTCAATTTTGAGTTCTTGTGAACACGATAACTAGTGCAAAAATCGTCTGATCATCATGAAATTTGGTACAGGCATGTAAAGTTAGATTCTCTTGGATGAGTTCGTTAACCAGTAAGATCGGCCCAACTTCAGTAGGGAAAGTGGGGGATTTTACCCCTCAAAAGTGGGTTTTTTCCACTTTTCACATAGATTTTTTTATTTGATTACCTTTTAGTGTACACCATTAGATTCATCTCGAAAAAACAAACAATTTGGTATGTTTAATTATTGCTCTACGTCCACTGGTTACCGAGATATTAGCGAATTTCCTTTAGAAATAAGCTATTACCGTCGTTTTCATGGGAGCTGCCGTTTGTATCGATGTAGGGACACCTCTGCGATTACATAATTATATATATTATATTGTGGCTTTTTATGTGTACTTTCTGGATACGTAGTGATTATTTGTCGGAAACACATTTAAAACTGCTCAAATAACGATTTACTAAAAAATTTAACATGGGCTTATATGGGAAATAGAATTTTCAATTTTGAGTTCTTGTGAACACGATAACTAGTGCAAAAATCGTCTGATCATCATGAAATTTGGTACAGGCATGTAAAGTTAGATTCTCTTGGATGAGTTCGTTAACCAGTAAGATCGGCCCAACTTCAGTAGGGAAAGTGGGGGATTTTACCCCTCAAAAGTGGGTTTTTTCCACTTTTCACATAGATTTTTTTATTTGATTACCTTTTAGTGTACACCATTAGATTCATCTCGAAAAAACAAACAATTTGGTATGTTTAATTATTGCTCTACGTCCACTGGTTACCGAGATATTAGCGAATTTCCTTTAGAAATAAGCTATTACCGTCGTTTTCATGAGAGCTGCCGTTTGTATCGATGTAGGGACACCTCTGGGATTACATAATTATATATATTATATTGTGGCTTTTTATGTGTACTTTCTGGATACGTAGTGATTATTTGTCGGAAACACATTTTAAAACTGCTCAAATAACGATTTACTAAAAAATTTAACATGGGCTTATATGGGAAATAGAATTTTCAATTTGAGTTCTTGTGAACACGATAACTAGTGCAAAAATCGTCTGATCATCATGAAATTTGGTACAGGCATGTAAAGTTAGATTCTCTTGGATGAGTTCGTTAACCAGTAAGATCGGCCCAACTTCAGTAGGGAAAGTGGGGGATTTTACCCCTCAAAAGTGGGTTTTTTCCACTTTTCACATAGACATTTTATTTGATTACCTTTTAGTGTACACCATTAGATTCATCTCGAAAAAACAAACAATTTGGTATGTTTAATTATTGCTCTACGTCCACTGGTTACCGAGATATTAGCGAATTTCCTTTAGAAATAAGCTATTACCGTCGTTTTCATGGGAGCTGCCGTTTGTATCGATGTAGGGACACCTCTGCGATTACATAATTATATATATTATATTGTGGCTTTTTATGTGTACTTTCTGGATACGTAGTGATTATTTGTCGGAAACACATTTAAAAACTGCTCAAATAACGATTTACTAAAAAATTTAACATGGGCTTATATGGGAAATAGAATTTTCAATTTGAGTTCTTGTGAACACGATAACTAGTGCAAAAATCGTCTGATCATCATGAAATTTGGTACAGGCATGTAAAGTTAGATTCTCTTGGATGAGTTCGTTAACCAGTTAAGATCGGCCCAACTTCAGTAGGGAAAGTGGGGGATTTTTACCCCTCAAAAGTGGGGTTTTTCCACTTTTCACATAGATTTTTTTATTTGATTACCTTTTAGTGTACACCATTAGATTCATCTTGAAAAAACAAACAATTTGGTATGTTTAATTATTGCTCTACAGTCCACTGGTTACCGAGATATTAGCGAATTTCCTTTAGAAATAAGCTATTACCGTCGTTTTCATGAGAGCTGCCGTTTGTATCGATGTAGGGACACCTCTGCGATTACATAATTATATATATTATGTTGTGGCTTTTATGTGTACTTTCTGGATACGTAGTGATTATTTGTCGGAAACACATTTAAAACTGCTCAAATAACGATTTACTAAAAAATTTAACATGGGCTTATATGGGAAATAGAATTTTCAATTTTGAGTTCTTGTGAACACGATAACTAGTGCAAAAATCGTCTGATCATCATGAAATTTGGTACAGGCATGTAAAGTTAGATTCTCTTGGATGAGTTCGTTAACCAGTAAGATCGGCCCAACTTCAGTAGGGAAAGTGGGGGATTTTACCCCTCAAAAGTGGGTTTTTTCCACTTTTCACATAGACATTTTTATTTGATTACCTTTTAGTGTACACCATTAGATTCATCTCGAAAAAACAAACAATTTGGTATGTTTAATTATTGCTCTACGTCCACTGGTTACCGAGATATTAGCGAATTTCCTTAGAAATAAGCTAGTTACCGTCGTTTTCATGGGAGCTGCCGTTTGTATCGATGTAGGGACACCTCTGCGATTACATAATTATATATATTATATTGTGGCTTTTTATGTGTACTTTCTGGATACGTAGTGATTATTTGTCGGAAACACATTTAAAACTGCTCAAATAACGATTTACTAAAAAATTTAACATGGGCTTATATGGGAAATAGAATTTTCAATTTTGAGTTCTTGTGAACACGATAACTAGTGCAAAAATCGTCTGATCATCATGAAATTTGGTACAGGCATGTAAAGTTAGATTCTCTTGGATGAGTTCGTTAACCAGTAAGATCGGCCCAACTTCAGTAGGGAAAGTGGGGGATTTTACCCCTCAAAAGTGGGTTTTTTCCCACTTTTCACATAGATTTTTTTATTTGATTACCTTTTAGTGTACACCATTAGATTCATCTCGAAAAAACAAACAATTTGGTATGTTTAATTATTGCTCTACGTCCACTGGTTACCGAGATATTAGCGAATTTCCTTTAGAAATAAGCTATTACCGTCGTTTTCATGAGAGCTGCCGTTTGTATCGATGTAGGGACACCTCTGGGATTACATAATTATATATATTATATTGTGGCTTTTTATGTGTACTTTCTGGATACGTAGTGATTATTTGTCGGAAACACATTTAAAACTGCTCAAATAACGATTTACTAAAAAATTAACATGGGCTTATATGGGAAATAGAATTTTCAATTTTGAGTTCTTGTGAACACGATAACTAGTGCAAAAATCGTCTGATCATCATGAAATTTGGTACAGGCATGTAAAGTTAGATTCTCTTGGATGAGTTCGTTAACCAGTAAGATCGGCCCAACTTCAGTAGGGAAAGTGGGGGATTTTACCCCTCAAAAGTGGGTTTTTTCCACTTTTCACATAGACATTTTTATTTGATTACCTTTTAGTGTACACCATTAGATTCATCTCGAAAAAACAAACAATTTGGTATGTTTAATTATTGCTCTACGTCCACTGGTTACCGAGATATTAGCGAATTTCCTTAGAAATAAGCTATTACCGTCGTTTTCATGGGAGCTGCCGTTTGTATCGATGTAGGGACACCTCTGCGATTACATAATTATATATATTATATTGTGGCTTTTTATGTGTACTTTCTGGATACGTAGTGATTATTTGTCGGAAACACATTTAAAACTGCTCAAATAACGATTTACTAAAAAATTTAACATGGGCTTATATGGGAAATAGAATTTTTCATTTTGAGTTCTTGTGAACACGATAACTAGTGCAAAAATCGTCTGATCATCATGAAATTTGGTACAGGCATGTAAAGTAGATTCTCTTGGATGAGTTCGTTAACCAGTAAGATCGGCCCAACTTCAGTAGGGAAAGTGGGGGATTTTACCCCTCAAAAGTGGGGTTTTTCCACTTTTCACATAGATTTTTTTATTTGATTACCTTTTAGTGTACACCATTAGATTCATCTTGAAAAAACAAACAATTTGGTATGTTTAATTATTGCTCTACGTCCACTGGTTACCGAGATATTAGCGAATTTCCTTTAGAAATAAGCTATTACCGTCGTTTTCATGAGAGCTGCCGTTTGTATCGATGTAGGGACACCTCTGCGATTACATAATTATATATATTATGTTGTGGCTTTTTATGTGTACTTTCTGGATACGTAGTGATTATTTGTCGGAAACACATTTAAAACTGCTCAAATAACGATTTACTAAAAAATTTAACATGGGCTTATATGGGAAATAGAATTTTCAATTTTGAGTTCTTGTGAACACGATAACTAGTGCAAAAATCGTCTGATCATCATGAAATTTGGTACAGGCATGTAAAGTTAGATTCTCTTGATGAGTTCGTTAACCAGTAGATCGGCCCAACTTCAGTAGGGAAAGTGGGGGATTTTACCCCTCAAAAGTGGGTTTTTTCCACTTTTCACATAGACATTTTTATTTGATTACTTTTAGTGTACACCATTAGATTCATCTCGAAAAAACAAACAATTTGGTATGTTTAATTATTGCTCTACGTCCACTGGTTACCGAGATATTAGCGAATTTCCTTTAGAAATAAGCTATTACCGTCGTTTTCATGGGAGCTGCCGTTTGTATCGATGTAGGGACACCTCTGCGATTACATAAATATATATATTATATTGTGGCTTTTTATGTGTACTTTCTGGATACGTAGTGATTATTTGTCGGAAACACATTTAAAACTGCTCAAATAACGATTTACTAAAAAATTTAACATGGGCTTATATGGGAAATAGAATTTTCAATTTTGAGTTCTTGTGAACACGATAACTAGTGCAAAAATCGTCTGATCATCATGAAATTTGGGTACAGGCATGTAAAGTTAGATTCTCTTGGATGAGTTCGTTAACCAGTAAGATCGGCCCAACTTCAGTAGGGAAAGTGGGGGATTTTACCCCTCAAAAGTGGGGTTTTTCCACTTTTCACATAGATTTTTTTATTTGATTACCTTTTAGTGTACACCATTAGATTCATCTCGAAAAAACAAACAATTTGGTATGTTTAATTATTGCTCTACGTCCACTGGTTACCGAGATATTAGCGAATTTCCTTTAGAAATAAGCTATTACCGTCGTTTTCATGAGAGCTGCCGTTTGTATCGATGTAGGGACACCTCTGCGATTACATAATTATATATATTATATTGTGGCTTTTTATGTGTACTTTCTGGATACGTAGTGATTATTTGTCGGAAACACATTTAAAACTGCTCAAATAACGATTTACTAAAAAATTTAACATGGGCTTATATGGGAAATAGAATTTTCAATTTTGAGTTCTTGTGAACACGATAACTAGTGCAAAATCGTCTGATCATCGTGAAATTTGGTACAGGCATGTAAAGTTAGATTCTCTTGGATGAGTTCGTTAACCAGTAAGATCGGCCCAACTTCAGTAGGGAAAGTGGGGGATTTTACCCCTCAAAAGTGGGTTTTTCCACTTTCACATAGATTTTTTTATTTGATTACCTTTTAGTGTACACCATTAGATTCACATCAAAAAAACAAACAATTTGGTATGTTTAATTATTGCTCTACGTCCACTGGTTACCGAGATATTAGCGAATTTCCTTAGAAATAGCTATTACCGTCGTTTTCATGGGAGCTGCCGTTTGTATCGATGTAGGGACACCTCTGCGATTACATAATTATATATATTATATTGTGGCTTTTTATGTGTACTTTCTGGATACGTAGTGATTATTTGTCGGAAACACATTTAAAACTGCTCAAATAACGATTTACTAAAAAATTTAACATGGGCTTATATG
Source organism: Neoaliturus tenellus (assembly GCA_030545055.2). NCBI lineage: Eukaryota > Metazoa > Arthropoda > Insecta > Hemiptera > Cicadellidae > Neoaliturus > Neoaliturus tenellus. The sequence goes on along the minus strand of JAQYXR010001749.1, from coordinate 2,008 downwards.
GGAAATATAATTTTCAATTTTGAGTTCTTGTGAACACGATAACTAGTGCAAAAATCGTCTGATCATCATGAAATTTGGTACAGGCATGTAAAGTTAGATTCTCTTGGATGAGTTCGTTAACCAGTAAGATCGGCCCAACTTCAGTAGGAAAGTGGGGGATTTTACCCCTCAAAAGTGGGTTTTTTCCACTTTTCACATAGACATTTTTATTTGATTACCTTTTAGTGTACACCATTAGATTCATCTCGAAAAAACAAACAATTTGGTATGTTTAATTATTGCTCTACGTCCACGGTTACCGAGATATTAGCGATTTCCTTTAGAAATATTAGCGAATTTCCTTTAGAAATAAGCTATTACCGTCGTTTTCATGGGAGCTGCCGTTTGTATCGATGTAGGGACACCTCTGCGATTACGTAATTATATATATTATATGTGGCTTTTTATGTGTACTTTCTGGATACGTAGTGATTATTTGTCGGAAACACATTTAAAACTGCTCAAATAACGATTACTAAAAAATTTAACATGGGCTTATATGGGAAATAGAATTTTCAATTTTGAGTTCTTGTGAACACGATAACTAGTGCAAAAATCGTCTGATCATCATGAAATTTGGTACAGGCATGTAAAGTTAGATTCTCTTGGATGAGTTCGTTAACCAGTTAAGATCGGCCCAACTTCAGTAGGGAAAGTGGGGGGATTTTACCCTCAAAAGTGGGTTTTTTCCACTTTTCACATAGATTTTTTTATTTGATTACCTTTAGTGTACACATTAGATTCATCTCGAAAAAACAAACAATTTGGTATGTTTAATTATTGCTCTACGTCCACTGGATACCGAGATATTAGCGAATTTCCTTTAGAAATAAGCTATTACCGTCGTTTTCATGAGAGCTGCCGTTTGTATCGATGTAGGGACACCTCTGCGATTACATAATTATATATATTATATTGTGGCTTTTTATGTGTACTTTCTGGATACGTAGTGATTATTTGTCGGAAACACATTTAAAACTGCTCAATAACGATTTACTAAAAAAATTTAACATGGGCTTATATGGGAAATAGAATTTTCAATTTTGAGTTCTTGTGAACACGATAACTAGTGCAAAAATCGTCTGATCATCATGAAATTTGGTACAGGCATGTAAAGTTAGATTCTCTTGGATGAGTTCGTTAACCAGTAAGATCGGCCCAACTTCAGTAGGGAAAGTGGGGGATTTTACCCCTCAAAAGTGGGTTTTTTCCACTTTTCACATAGATTTTTTATTTGATTACCTTTTAGTGTACACCATTAGATTCATCTCGAAAAAACAAACAATTTGGTATGTTTAATTATTGCTCTACGTCCACTGGTTACCGAGATATTAAGCGAATTTCCTTTAGAAATAAGCTATTACCGTCGTTTTCATGGGAGCTGCCGTTTGTATCGATGTAGGGACACCTCTGCGATTACATAATTATATATATTATATTGTGGCTTTTTATGTGTACTTTCTGGATACGTAGTGATTATTTGTCGGAAACACATTTAAAACTGCTCAAATAACGATTTACTAAAAAATTTAACATGGCTTATATGGGAAATAGAATTTTCAATTTGAGTTCTTGTGAACACGATAACTAGTGCAAAAATCGTCTGATCATCATGAAATTTGGTACAGGCATGTAAAGTTAGATTCTCTTGGATGAGTTCGTTAACCAGTAAGATCGGCCCAACTTCAGTAGGGAAAGTGGGGGATTTTACCCTCAAAAGTGGGGTTTTTCCACTTTTCACATAGATTTTTTTTATTTGATTACCTTTTAGTGTACACCTTTAGATTCATCTCGAAAAAACAAACAATTTGGTATGTTTAATTATTGCTCTACGTCCACTGGTTACCGAGATATTAGCGAATTTCCTTTAGAAATAAGCTATTACCGTCGTTTTCATGAGAGCTGCCGTTTGTATCGATGTAGGGACACCTCTGCGATTACATAATTATATATATTATATTGTGGCTTT
>JAQYXR010001748.1:0-25965 GCA_030545055.2 Neoaliturus tenellus | reverse complement strand
TTTGCAACGTGACTCTGCCTAAACCGTCATGTGACACCGCTCGAGTGACCTTGAACCGATACAACTCCCGCGTTTCATCATTACTGTAACCGCGATGCGCACCCTACGACAGACACCGAGCGACTGACTGTCCGGCCCCGCGCACTCTAGGTATATGGGAAGTGGTGGAGGAAATTGTGATGACCTTGGGAAACTTGAAAATGTCAAGCCGGGTAGCACCGTTTCGGTGCTACCTTAAAGTTACATGCTAAAGTGTGATGACCTTGAGTAAAAACATAGAAATACTACAAGTTGATACCGTCCCAGAGTTAAAGTGTGGTGACATTGAGTCAAAACACTGAAATACTATAAGTTGAAATCATCCCAGAGTTAAAGTGTGATGACCTTGAGTGAAAACACAGAAATACTACAAGTCGATCCCGTCCCAGAGTTAAAGTGTGGTGACCTTGAGTCAAAACACAGAAATACTACAAGTCGATCCCGCCCCAGAGTTAAAGTGTGACGACCTTGAGTCAAAACACTGAAATACTATAAGTCAAAATCATCCCAGAGTTAAAGTGTGATGACCTTGAGTCAAAACACAGAAATAATACAAGTTGCTGCAGTCTCAGAGTTAAAGTTTGGTGACCTTGAGTTAAAATACTGAAGTACTACAAGTCGATATTGCCCCAGAGTTAAAGTGTGATGACCTCGAGTCAAAACATAGAAATACTACAAGTTGATACCACCCCAAAGTTTAAGTGTGGTAACCTTGAGTCAAAACACATAAATAATACAAGTTGATGCAGTCTCAGAGTTAAAGTGTGATGACCTTGAGTGAAAACACTGAAATACCACAAGTCGATATTGTCCCAGAGTTAAAGTGAAGTGACCTAGATTCAAAACTTGTAAAAATACTTACATATAGAGAGTTGGAGAACAGCAGAGTTAAAGTGTGGTGACCTTGAGTGAAAACACTGAAATACCACAAGTCGATATTGTCCCAGAGTTAAAGTGAAGTGACCTAGATTCAAAACTTGTAAAAATACTTACATATAGAGAGTTGGAGAACAGCGAGACGCACCGCATGGAAGCCGGAGACATACTGGCCGAGCGGTGTTGTGCAGCCTAGGGACTCAGTTGTGGTGGGGGTATAGCCAACACTTAGAGTAGAAGTGTTGTGGGTGACCTTGACCCACTTGAAACCCCCCCCCCCTCCCCGAACTTTTTTTTCGAAAAAAATTTTTGACCTTGACCAAAAAGTTTTTTGCTCCGGACGAGAAGTGAACCCCCCCCCCCAAAATTTTTTTCGAAAAAATTTTTGACCTTGACCAAAAAGTTTTTTGTTCCGGACGAGAAGTGACCCCCCCCCCCGAACTTTTTTTTCGAAAAAATTTTTGACCTTGACCAAAAAGTTTTTTGCTCCGGACGAGAAGTGACCCCCCCCCCACCCCCACCCCCACCCCCACCCCCACCCCCCACCCCCACCCCCCACCCCCTCCCACACCCCTGATATCCTGGGCGTGACCACCCCGGTGGGGATATAAGGCGGCCCGGCTACAGCCGGCTCGCAGCCCGTCCCCGCGCGTTGAGCTACCTAAAGGTTTGAGCAAACACATAGAAATATTTACTCTTCGTACGATTAGAGTTAAAGTTTTCATCTCAACAGAAGTACCCCCAGGTTTGAACCAACACTTAGAAAAATTTACTCATGGTACAACAGTTTTATGTTTTTGCCAAATAAGTGTAAGTGTGGTAAATTGAACTGGCTAAAATGTTATAATTTGCTAAGTTTTTATTGTTGTACATGATAAATCCTAAACTTTAACTTAAAACCGTAGAGCAGAGTGCCGACACCAGTGTGCACCCCACGACAGTCGCAGAGCGACTGATCGTACGGCTCCGAGTGCCCTAGGTATAAGGAAAGTGGTGGGGGGAATTGCGATGACCTTGGGGACTTTAACAATTGTGACTATATGTAAAATTTAGTTTTTCATTATTTCAACCTAAGGTCTTGGCTTTTCGTGTTTCAGAGTGTATTAAAGCGATCTAGCTATTAATTGAAAAATTGATTTCTTAAAAGATAGTCATTTTTACGCTGGGTGTTGGTAAATTTGTTAGAGTCCCGATTGCCAATACAAAACCAAACTTTTTATTATTCAATATTTCAGTCTAGGATTTCGGATTTATATGTTTCAGCGTATTTTAGAGTGTTTAAGCTTATCTTAAAAATTTGAAAAACTTTAACATTTTTATACTAAAATTTGCGAGTTGACTGATAGAATATTTCTGTCAGGAGTGAGTATAGGTAAAATTTAAGTTTTCGTTATTTCAACCTAAGGTCTTGGCTTTTCGCGTTTCAGAGTGTATTAAAGCGATCTAGCTATTAATTGTAAAACTGATTTCTTAAAAGATAGTCATTTTTACGCTGGGTGTTGGTAAATTTGTTAGAGTCCCGATTGCCCATACAAAACCCAAACTTTTTTATTATTCAATATTTCAGTCTGGGATTTCGGATTTACATGTTTCAGCGTATTTTAGAGTGTTTAAGCTTATCTTAAAAATTTGAAAAACTTTAACATTTTATACTAAAATTTGCGAGTTGACTGATAGAATATTTCTGTCAGGAGTGACTATAGGTAAAATTTAAGTTTTCGTTATTTCAACCTAAGGTCTTGGCTTTTCGCGTTTCAGAGTGTATTAAAGCGATCTAGCTATTAATTGTAAAATTGATATCTTAAAAGATAGTCATTTTTACGCTGGGTGTTGGTAAATTTGTTAGAGTCCCGATTGTCCATACAAAACCAAACTTTTTTATTATTCAATATTTCAGTCTGGGATTTCGGATTTACATGTTTCAGCGTGTTTTAGAGTGTTTAAGCTTATCTTAAAAATTTGAAAAACTAACATTTTTTACTAAAATTTGCGAGTTGACTGATAGAATATTTCTGTCAGGAGTGACTATAGGTAAAATTTAAGTTTTCGTTATTTCAACCTAAGGTCTTGGCTTTTCGCGTTTCAGAGTGTATACAAGCGATCTAGCTATTAATTGTAAAATTGATTTCTTAAAAGATAGTCATTTTACGCTGGGTGTTGGTAAATTTGTTAGAGTCCAGATTGCCCATACAAAACCAAACTTTTTTATTATTCAATATTTCAGTCTGGGATTTCGGATTTACATGTTTCAGCGTATTTTAGAGTGTTTAAGCTTATCTTAAAAATTTGAAAAACTTTTAACATTTTATACTAAAATTTGCGAGTTGACTGATAGAATATTTCTATGTCAGGAGTGACTATAGGTAAAATTTAAGTTTTCGTTATTTCAACCTAAGGTCTTGGCTTTTCGCGTTTCAGAGTGTATTAAAGCGATCTAGCTATTAATTGAAAAATTGATTTCTTAAAAGATAGTCATTTTTACGCTGGGTGTTGGTAAATTTGTTAGAGTCCAGATTGCCCATACAAAACCAAACTTTTTTATTATTCAATATTTCAGTCTGGGATTTCGGATTTACATGTTTCAGCGTATTTTAGAGTGTTTAAGCTTATCTTAAAAATTTAAAAAACTTTAACATTTTTTACTAAAATTTGCGAGTTGACTGATAGAATATTTTTATGTCAGGAGTGACTATAGGTAAAATTTAAGTTTTCGTTATTTCAACCTAAGGTCTTGGCTTTTCGCGTTTCAGAGTGTATTAAAGCAATCTAGCTATTAATTGTAAAATTGATTTCTTAAAAGATAGTCATTTTTACGCTGGGTGTTGGTAAATTTGTTAGAATCCCGATTGTCCATACAAAACCAAACTTTTTTATTATTCAATATTTCAGTCTGGGATTTCGGATTTACATGTTTCAGCGTGTTTTAGAGTGTTTAAGCTTATCTTAAAAATTTGAAAAACTAACATTTTTTTACTAAAATTTGCGAGTTGACTGATAGAATATTTCTGTCAGGAGTGACTATAGGTAAAATTTAAGTTTTCGTTATTTCAACCTAAGGTCTTGGCTTTTCGCGTTTCAGAGTGTATACAAGCGATCTAGCTATTAATTGTAAAATTGATTTCTTAAAAGATAGTCATTTTACGCTGGGTGTTTGTAAATTTGTTAGAGTCCAGATTGCCCATACAAAACCAAACTTTTTTATTATTCAATATTTCAGTCTGGGATTTCGGATTTACATGTTTCAGCGTATTTTAGAGTGTTTAAGCTTATCTTAAAAATTTGAAAAACTTTAACATTTTTTACTAATATTTGCGAGTTGACTGATAGAATATTTCTGTCAGGAGTGACTATAGGTAAAATTTAAGTTTTCGTTATTTCAACCTAAGGTCTTGGCTTTTCGGGTTTCAGAGTGTATTAAAGCGATCTAGCTATTAATTGTAAAATTGATTTCTTAAAAGATAGTCATTTTTACGCTGGGTGTTGGTAAATTTGTTAGAGTCCAGATTGCCCATACAAAAACCAAACTTTTTTATTATTCAATATTTCAGTCTGGGATTTCGGATTTACATGTTTCAGCGTGTTTTAGAGTGTTTAAGCTTATCTTAAAAATTTGAAAAACTAACATTTTTTACTAAAATTTGCGAGTTGACTGATAGAATATTTCTGTCAGGAGTGACTATAGGTAAAATTTAAGTTTTCGTTATTTCAACCTAAGGTCTTGGCTTTTCGCGTTTCAGAGTGTATTAAAGCGATCTAGCTATTAATTGTAAAATTGATTTCTTAAAAGATAGTCATTTTACGCTGGGTGTTGGTAAATTTGTTAGAGTCCAGATTGCCCATACAAAACCAAACTTTTTTATTATTCAATATTTCAGTCTGGGATTTCGGATTTACATGTTTCAGCGTATTTTAGAGTGTTTAAGCTTATCTTAAAAATTTGAAAAACTAACATTTTTTACTAATATTTGCGAGTTGACTGATAGAATATTTCTGTCAGGAGTGACTATAGGTAAAATTTAAGTTTTCGTTATTTCAACCTAAGGTCTTGGCTTTTCGCGTTTCAGAGTGTATTAAAGCGATCTAGCTATTAATTGTAAAATTGATTTCTTAAAAGATAGTCATTTTTACGCTGGGTGTTGGTAAATTTGTTAGAGTCCAGATTGCCCATACAAAACCAAACTTTTTTATTATTCAATATTTCAGTCTGGGATTTCGGATTTACATGTTTCAGCGTGTTTTAGAGTGTTTAAGCTTATCTTAAAAATTTGAAAAACTTTTAACATTTTATACTAAAATTTGCGAGTTGACTGATAGAATATTTCTGTCAGGAGTGACTATAGGTAAAATTTAAGTTTTCGTTATTTCAACCTAAGGTCTTGGCTTTTCGCGTTTCAGAGTGTATACAAGCGATCTAGCTATTAATTGTAAAATTGATTTCTTAAAAGATAGTCATTTTACGCTGGGTGTTGGTAAATTTGTTAGAGTCCAGATTGCCCATACAAAACCAAACTTTTTTATTATTCAATATTTCAGTCTGGGATTTCGGATTTACATGTTTCAGCGTATTTTAGAGTGTTTAAGCTTATCTTAAAAATTTGAAAAACTTTTAACATTTTATACTAAAATTTGCGAGTTGACTGATAGAATATTTCTATGTCAGGAGTGACTATAGGTAAAATTTAAGTTTTCGTTATTTCAACCTAAGGTCTTGGCTTTTCGCGTTTCAGAGTGTATTAAAGCGATCTAGCTATTAATTGTAAAATTGATTTCTTAAAAGATAGTCATTTTACGCTGGGTGTTGGTAAATTTGTTAGAGTCCAGATTGCCCATACAAAACCAAACTTTTTTATTATTCAATATTTCAGTCTGGGATTTCGGATTTACATGTTTCAGCGTATTTTAGAGTGTTTAAGCTTATCTTAAAAATTTGAAAAACTTTAACATTTTTTACTAATATTTGCGAGTTGACTGATAGAATATTTCTATGTCAGGAGTGACTATAGGTAAAATTTAAGTTTTCGTTATTTCAACCTAAGGTCTTGGCTTTTCGCGTTTCAGAGTGTATTAAAGCGATCTAGCTATTAATTGTAAAATTGATTTCTTAAAAGATAGTCATTTTTACGCTGGGTGTTGGTAAATTTGTTAGAGTCCAGATTGCCCATACAAAACCAAACTTTTTTATTATTCAATATTTCAGTCTGGGATTTCGGATTTACATGTTTCAGCGTGTTTTAGAGTGTTTAAGCTTATCTTAAAAATTTGAAAAACTTTAACATTTTTTACTAAAATTTGCGAGTTGACTGATAGAATATTTCTGTCAGGAGTGACTATAGGTAAAATTTAAGTTTTCGTTATTTCAACCTAAGGTCTTGGCTTTTCGCGTTTCAGAGTGTATACAAGCGATCTAGCTATTAATTGTAAAATTGATTTCTTAAAAGATAGTCATTTTACGCTGGGTGTTGGTAAATTTGTTAGAGTCCAGATTGCCCATAAAAAACCAAACTTTTTTATTATTCAATATTTCAGTCTGGGATTTCGGATTTACATGTTTCAGCGTATTTTAGAGTGTTTAAGCTTATCTTAAAAATTTGAAAAACTTTTAACATTTTATACTAAAATTTGCGAGTTGACTGATAGAATATTTCTATGTCAGGAGTGACTATAGGTAAAATTTAAGTTTTCGTTATTTCAACCTAAGGTCTTGGCTTTTCGCGTTTCAGAGTGTATTAAAGCGATCTAGCTATTAATTAAAAAATTGATTTCTTAAAAGATAGTCATTTTTACGCTGGGTGTTGGTAAATTTGTTAGAGTCCAGATTGCCCATACAAAACCAAACTTTTTTATTATTCAATATTTCAGTCTGGGATTTCGGATTTACATGTTTCAGCGTATTTTAGAATGTTTAAGCTTATCTTAAAAATTTGAAAAACTTTAACATTTTTTTACTAAAATTTGCGAGTTGACTGATAGAATATTTTTATGTCAGGAGTGACTATAGGTAAAATTTAAGTTTTCGTTATTTCAACCTAAGGTCTTGGCTTTTCGCGTTTCAGAGTGTGACTCTTTTAAGAAATCAATTTTTCAATTAATAGCTAGATCGCTTTAATACACTCTGAAACGCGAAAAGCCAAGACCTTAGGTTGAAATAACGAAAACTTAAATTTTACCTATAGTCACTCCTGACATAGAAATATTCTATCAGTCAACTCGCAAATTTTAGTATAAAAATGTTAGTTTTTCAAATTTTTAAGATAAGCTTAAACACTTTAAAATACGCTAAAACATGTAAATCCGAAATCCCAGACTGAAATATTGAATAATAAAAAAGTTTGGTTTTGTATGGGCAATCTGGACTCTAACAAATTTACCAACACCCAGCGTAAAAATGACTATCTTTTAAGAAATCAATTTTACAATTAATAACTAGATCGCTTTAATACACTCTGAAACGCAAAAAGCCAAGACCTTAGGTTGAAATAACGAAAACTTAAATTTTACCTATAGTCACTCCTGACATAGAAATATTCTATCAGTCAACTCGCAAATTTTAGTATAAAAATGTTAGTTTTTCAAATTTTTAAGATAAGCTTAAACACTCTAACATACGCTGAAACATGTAAATCCAAAATCCCAGACTAAAATATTGAATAATAAAAAAGTTCGGTTTTGTATGGGCAATCTGGACTCTAACAAATTTACTAACACCCAGCGTAAAAATGACTATCTTTTAAGAAATCAATTTTTCAATTAATAGCTAGATCGCTTTAATACACTCTGAAACGCGAAAAGCCAAGACGTAAGGTTGAAATAACGAAAACTTAAATTTTACCTATAGTCACTCCTGACATAGAAATATTCTATCAGTCAATTCGCAAATTTTAGTATAAAAATGTTAAAGTTTTTCAAATTTTTAAGATAAGCTTAAACACTCTAAAATACGCTGAAACATGTAAATCCGAAATCCCAGACTGAAATATTGAATAATAAAAAAGTTTGGTTTTGTATGGACAATCGGGACTCTAACAAATTTACCAACACCCAGCGTAAAAATGACTATCTTTTAAGAAATCAATTTTACAATTAATAGCTAGATTGCTTTAATACACTCTGAAACGCGAAAAGCCAAGACCTTAGGTTGAAATAACGAAAACTTAAATTTTACCTATAGTCACTCCTGACATAAAAATATTCTATCAGTCAACTCGCAAATTTTAGTAAAAAATGTTAAAGTTTTTTAAATTTTTAAGATAAGCTTAAACACTCTAAAATACGCTGAAACATGTAAATCCGAAATCCCAGACTGAAATATTGAATAATAAAAAAGTTTGGTTTTGTATGGGCAATCTGGACTCTAACAAATTTACCAACACCCAGCGTAAAATGACTATCTTTTAAGAAATTAATTTTACAATTAATAGCTGGATCGCTTGTATACACTCTGAAACGCGAAAAGCCAAGACCTTAGGTTGAAATAACGAAAACTTAAATTTTACCTATAGTCACTCCTGACAGAAATATTCTATCAGTCAACTCGCAAATTTTAGTAAAAAATGTTAAAGTTTTTCAAATTTTTAAGATAAGCTTAAACACTCTAAAACACGCTGAAACATGTAAATCCGAAATCCCAGACTGAAATATTGAATAATAAAAAAGTTTGGTTTTGTATGGACAATCGGGACTCTAACAAATTTACCAACACCCAGCGTAAAAATGACTATCTTTTAAGAAATCAATTTTACAATTAATAGCTAGATTGCTTTAATACACTCTGAAACGCGAAAAGCCAAGACCTTAGGTTGAAATAACGAAAACTTAAATTTTACCTATAGTCACTCCTGACATAAAAATATTCTATCAGTCAACTCGCAAATTTTAGTAAAAAATGTTAAAAGTTTTTTAAATTTTTAAGATAAGCTTAAACACTCTAAAATACGCTGAAACATGTAAATCCGAAATCCCAGACTGAAATATTGAATAATAAAAAAGTTTATTTTGTATGGGCAATCTGGACTCTAACAAATTTACCAACACCCAGCGTAAAAATGACTATCTTTTAAGAAATCAATTTTTCAATTAATAGCTAGATCGCTTTAATACACTCTGAAACGCGAAAAGCCAAGACCTTAGGTTGAAATAACGAAAACTTAAATTTTACCTATAGTCACTCCTGACATAGAAATATTCTATCAGTCAACTCGCAAATTTTAGTAAAAAATGTTAAAGTTTTTCAAATTTTTAAGATAAGCTTAAACACTCTAAAACACGCTGAAACATGTAAATCCGAAATCCCAGACTGAAATATTGAATAATAAAAAAGTTTGGTTTTGTATGGACAATCGGGACTCTAACAAATTTACCAACACCCAGCGTAAAAATGACTATCTTTTAAGAAATCAATTTTTCAATTAATAGCTAGATCGCTTTAATACACTCTGAAACGCGAAAAGCCAAGACCTTAGGTTGAAATAACGAAAACTTAAATTTTACCTATAGTCACTCCTGACATAGAAATATTCTATCAGTCAACTCGCAAATTTTAGTATAAAATGTTAAAAGTTTTTCAAATTTTTAAGATAAGCTTAAACACTCTAAAATACGCTGAAACATGTAAATCCGAAATCCCAGACTGAAATATTGAATAATAAAAAAGTTTGGTTTTGTATGGGCAATCTGGACTCTAACAAATTTACCAACACCCAGCGTAAAAATGACTATCTTTTAAGAAATCAATTTTACAATTAATAGCTAGATCGCTTTAATACACTCTGAAACGCGAAAAGCCAAGACCTTAGGTTGAAATAACGAAAACTTAAATTTTACCTATAGTCACCCCTGACAGAAATATTCTATCAGTCAACTCGCAAATTTTAGTAAAAAATGTTAAAAGTTTTTCAAATTTTTAAGATAAGCTTAAACACTCTAAAATACGCTGAAACATGTAAATCCGAAGTCCCAGACTGAAATATTGAATAATAAAAAAGTTTGGTTTTGTATGGACAATCGGGACTCTAACAAATTTACCAACACCCAGCGTAAAAATGACTATCTTTTAAGAAATCAATTTTACAATTAATAGCTAGATTGCTTTAATACACTCTGAAACGCGAAAAGCCAAGACCTTAGGTTGAAATAACGAAAACTTAAATTTTACCTATAGTCACTCCTGACATAAAAATATTCTATCAGTCAACTCGCAAATTTTAGTAAAAAATGTTAAAGTTTTTTAAATTTTTAAGATAAGCTTAAACACTCTAAAATACGCTGAAACATGTAAATCCGAAATCCCAGACTGAAATATTGAATAATAAAAAAGTTTGGTTTTGTATGGGCAATCTGGACTCTAACAAATTTACCAACACCCAGCGTAAAAATGACTATCTTTTAAGAAATCAATTTTTCAATTAATAGCTAGATCGCTTTAATACACTCTGAAACGCGAAAAGCCAAGACCTTAGGTTGAAATAACGAAAACTTAAATTTTACCTATAGTCACTCCTGACAGAAATATTCTATCAGTCAACTCGCAAATTTTAGTAAAAAATGTTAAAGTTTTTCAAATTTTTAAGATAAGCTTAAACACTCTAAAACACGCTGAAACATGTAAATCCGAAATCCCAGACTGAAATATTGAATAATAAAAAAGTTTGGTTTTGTATGGACAATCGGGACTCTAACAAATTTACCAACACCCAGCGTAAAAATGACTATCTTTTAAGAAATCAATTTTTCAATTAATAGCTAGATCGCTTTAATACACTCTGAAACGCGAAAAGCCAAGACCTTAGGTTGAAATAACGAAAACTTAAATTTTACCTATAGTCACTCCTGACAGAAATATTCTATCAGTCAACTCGCAAATTTTAGTAAAAAATGTTAAAGTTTTTCAAATTTTTAAGATAAGCTTAAACACTCTAAAACACGCTGAAACATGTAAATCCGAAATCCCAGACTGAAATATTGAATAATAAAAAAGTTTGGTTTTGTATGGGCAATCTGGACTCTAACAAATTTACCAACACCCAGCGTAAAAATGACTATCTTTTAAGAAATCAATTTTACAATTAATAGCTAGATCGCTTTAATACACTCTGAAACGCGAAAAGCCAAGACCTTAGGTTGAAATAACGAAAACTTAAATTTTACCTATAGTCACTCCTGACAGAAATATTCTATCAGTCAACTCGCAAATTTTAGTAAAAAATGTTAAAAGTTTTTCAAATTTTTAAGATAAGCTTAAACACTCTAAAATACGCTGAAACATATAAATCCGAAATCCTAGACTGAAATATTGAATAATAAAAAGTTTGGTTTTGTATGGGCAATCGGGACTGTAACAAATTTACCAACACCCAGCGTAAAAATGACTATCTTTTAAGAAATCAATTTTTCAATTAATAGCTAGATCGCTTTAATACACTCTGAAACGCGAAAAGCCAAGACCTTAGGTTGAAATAATGAAAAACTAAATTTTACATATAGTCACTTCTCGTCCGGAACAAAAAACTTTTTGGTCAAGGTCAAAAATTTTTTCGAAAAAAATTTTGGGGGGGGGGTTACTTCTCGTCCGGAGCAAAAAACTTTTTGGTCAAGGTCAAAAAATTTTTTCGAAAAAAAAGTTCGGGGAGGGGGGGGGGGTTTCAAGTGGGTCAAGGTCACCCACAACACTTCTACTCTAAGTGTTGGCTATACCCCCACCACAACTGAGTCCCTAGGCTGCACAACACCGCTCGGCCAGTATGTCTCCGGCTTCCATGCGGTGCGTCTCGCTGTTCTCCAACTCTCTATATGTAAGTATTTTTACAAGTTTTGAATCTAGGTCACTTCACTTTAACTCTGGGACAATATCGACTTGTGGTATTTCAGTGTTTTCACTCAAGGTCACCACACTTTAACTCTGCTGTTCTCCAACTCTCTATATGTAAGTATTTTTACAAGTTTTGAATCTAGGTCACTTCACTTTAACTCTGGGACAATATCGACTTGTGGTATTTTAGTGTTTTCACTCAAGGTCATCACACTTTAACTCTGAGACTGCATCAACTTGTATTATTTATGTGTTTTGACTCAAGGTTACCACACTTAAACTTTGGGGTGGTATCAACTTGTAGTATTTCTATGTTTTGACTCGAGGTCATCACACTTTAACTCTGGGGCAATATCGACTTGTAGTACTTCAGTATTTTAACTCAAGGTCACCAAACTTTAACTCTGAGACTGCAGCAACTTGTATTATTTCTGTGTTTTGACTCAAGGTCATCACACTTTAACTCTGGGATGATTTTGACTTATAGTATTTCAGTGTTTTGACTCAAGGTCGTCACACTTTAACTCTGGGGCGGGATCGACTTGTAGTATTTCTGTGTTTTGACTCAAGGTCACCACACTTTAACTCTGGGACGGGATCGACTTGTAGTATTTCTGTGTTTTCACTCAAGGTCATCACACTTTAACTCTGGGATGATTTCAACTTATAGTATTTCAGTGTTTTGACTCAATGTCACCACACTTTAACTCTGGGACGGTATCAACTTGTAGTATTTCTATGTTTTTACTCAAGGTCATCACACTTTAGCATGTAACTTTAAGGTAGCACCGAAACGGTGCTACCCGGCTTGACATTTTTCAAGTTTCCCAAGGTCATCACAATTTCCTCCACCACTTCCCATATACCTAGAGTGCGCGGGGCCGGACAGTCAGTCGCTCGGTGTCTGTCGTAGGGTGCGCATCGCGGTTACAGTAATGATGAAACGCGGGAGTTGTATCGGTTCAAGGTCACTCGAGCGGTGTCACATGACGGTTTAGGCAGAGTCACGTTGCAAACTTTGAGTTTCCTCGGCACTTTTGCTGTTTCTCGTCTAATTTCGCTCCAAGTTGTCAAGGTCATTGAAACCTGACTAAAACTCGGAGCGTAGTGCGAGAAACAGCAAAAGTGCCTAAAAATTTTAGGTTTCAGCGTGACCTTGACCTTTGTGACATCGATGACGTCATCTTGGTGACGTAAGGGGTGATGACGTCATCGCCACGTCATTTCTGCAACGTCATGGGTGTGACGTCACAGAATGACGTAATTGGTGATGACGTCATCGATTGCGTCATCGATGACGTCATCGATGACGTCATCGGTGGGGTCATTGACCTCGATGACGTCATCGCTCAGGTGACCTTGAACTGAGCCAGCTCCCGCGTTTCTCCACTACTCAAGTGTGTAAATGTATTTTATTACACACACATGCGTTCATCTATAATAGAGATGAATGTGGTCTTGATTTAATAAGCGTAAAATTAATAAACTATCCTCCCTTAGTATGGGATCCAGAGGTTATTAGACTATACTGTATAAAAATTAGAATTTTGTAATTTTTTGCTTTTAAGTAAATTTATTTTGTTTAGCTACTTAAATTAAATAATAGTGATTGAAGTTTAAAAAAAAAAGTATTTAATAGCAAATAAATGTCCAACATTTCTTTAATAAATATGTGTTAACAACAATAAAGGTAAATAGTGCATTTTTAATGTGCGTTTAAATAACAATGTAATATTTCAAATGTTTGACTATTTATCACTTTTCAATTGAATGAAACACTTTTGTTAAACAAGTTATATTTCAAACCACTATCGAGGTTGATTTTTAGGAACAATAACATTCTTGTAAATACAAATCTAATTTTAAATTAATATAAACCATATGATAGAGTAAAAAATGTAAAAAAAAACTATTACAAATAAATAATATCGTCAAGGTAGCAATATAAGTAAACACTTTTCAACTGATACACATCATTATCTTCTAATGAAACAAAATTATATTATTTTGAATAAGTTCAAGAAAAATATATCCCTATTTATATCAAATTCGTTGGAAAAGACGTCATAAAATAAATCAAAATAGTATTCGGTGTAAAAGGTAAGCGTAGAAGGCATGCCGACGAAGGAAACCCAACTGGGATAAGAGCGATCTCAGACTGAAGATGATTGATCTAAAGAGGAAGGCTTTCTGGGCAAGAACTTGACTGATCATTTTAGTGTTCGATCTTTCAGGATAGCAAAAACCTTGACAGTAAGCACCCATTTGTCAGCTACCGATCCACTTTTTGAATTTCTTTGTAATAATAATTGTCAAACTAACCGTAACTATTATTGTAGCTTCAAGGAAAACATTTTATTCCGTTTGAAGTGTTTTAATTGCCTTATGAAGAGCATTCGGTCCCTGGTAAGATTTAAAAGTGTCCAAAGAAGTTTATGCATTTGAGATCCCTGCTAGATATTGAAACCTGTGTTGTTACAAGATAACTTGTTCTCGTGTTGTGCTGTCGATGAACTGAAATCAATCAAATATATTTTGACGAAGGCTAAATCACAGTAATATTGATCATTACACTCGCCCTTTCCGGGAAAGCACTATTCAAATCAATACATCTTTGTAATTTAAAAAATAAATTAAAAAATAAGAATATTAAATTAAAAAATAAAAAAAATAAATATTTATAAAATAGTTTTGTCATGATGATAAAAGGTAAAACCAAACATGTATTATCTTCAACATGTAGGCCTATTTAGTATGTTGAAAGGAAAACTTCTACTATAGTCCGTCCACCCAGCCATGGCACCTGACGGATTATAGAACCCTTACTCACACACGCACACAAATGCAGCCGACCCGCCCGGCAGGTAGATGAGTCACACACTGGGGGGTCCAGTACAGAACTGTTATTCCGTAATATGTGTTTATAATAATATAATAGTGTTATATTTGGAATCTTCATTTAATTTCAAAGAGAATGATACCAAACACGACGTAATAATGATAATATTTACATGAAAACGGCTTAACTTTGTTTTTGCGTTAAAACCGAATATCATACAGTATTGATCACAGGTTAAGTACTGTATTGTAGTTGAAGTCTGAATAAAATATTTAGACCTAGTAGAGTAAAAAAATAATTAATTAAAGTGTATTTCGGAAGTATGCGTTAATTTAAGTAGGTTTACAGTAATTGCAACGTAAATAAAATCCCATTATTGCTTTCCAGTAGGCCTAAATGTTTACAATTTGTAATCACGAGTAACAAGAACGCATAATCTGCTGAAATAACCTCGAACTATTCTCTTTGTACATTAAACTATTCGTCAGAACCATTAGTCAGTCATGAGCGCTTCTGTTTAAAATCTGTTTTTATTATTTTTACATTATTTTTATTGAGAAAATGGAAGTATGGGGCCCTTATTATAAGAAAAGTACTCAAAAGCGTGTCAACAGCCTGCAATGTTTCGAAACAAACCTTCATACGTATAAATGCTGAACTCAAATCATCATTAACAACTCAAATAATAATTACCTTAAAGCTCCGGTCTACCTGAGCCCGAACAATAATGCCGAATGCCGCCTCGCGCGGCCGTGGCGCTAGGCGAGTTTGATGGCTGCAGAGGTTTACGGGGATCGTGTTTTAAAATTAACCAATTAAGATAGATATTGACTCTTAACTTTTTCTAAAAGTAGAAAAAGGATCTCTTTGGCAATCTTTTTACAATTTTAAATAAAATTTCCAATTTCAGTTATAACTGTCTAAAATCATCTGTTTTTGAGTTTTATGAATGCAGAGGTTTACGGGGATCGTGTTTTAAAACTAAGCACTTAAGATAGAGATTCGCTGTTAACTTTTTATAAAAGTAGAAAAAGGATCTAGTCTGCTATCTTTTTAGAATAAAAAAAAATTTAATTCCAGCTATAACTGTCTAAAATCTTCTGTTTTTCTCAATTTTTAACTGAAGTTTTCAATTAGTTTTGACGAAACTACCAAAATGAGATTACTAAAGTGTAACTAAGGATATTTAGCACCGTTATTCTTCTTTCATATGAAACCTTAGCTTATAGCTCTAGGCTGCATTTAGCAGAATATAACAGGATTCTTAAAAAAACCCCTTACATGTGCATCTAGAAAAACAGATAATTTTAGTCAGTTATAGCTAAGATTAGAAATTTTATTTTTAAATTCTAAAGAGATAGCCGACGAGATAATTTTTCTACTTTTAGAAAAAGTTGAGCGCCAATCTCTATCTTAATTGGTCAGTTTTAAAACACGATCCCCGTAAACCTCTGCATCTATAAAACTTGCCACTAGAAAAAAACAAATGATTTTAGACAGTTATAACTGAATTTATAAATTTTATTTATAAATTCTAAAAACACAGAAGACAAGATCCGTCTTGGTATTTTTAGAAAAAATTAAGAGCCAATATCTATCTTAATTAGTTATTTTTAAAACACGACTCCCATAAACCTCTGCATCCATAAAACTCACCTAGCACTACGGCCGCGGACACGAGGCGGCATTCGGGCTCGGGTAGACCGGAGCCTTAAAACATATCATTTCAGTTACAAAAACAATGTAGTGTTTATACTCATTTTTCTCAGAATTTTCTGCTAAAGACAAAAATGAAAATTTGTTTGTTTGGAAGTCAAACATAAAAAAGTTAGCAGTTATGTATTGGCTGCAGTACTGCCATACCTGCGCGTGCTGGGCATTGGGGTGTCGGACCCGGGCGCTTGTGAGTGCGCGTCCGAGAGTCACCCTTCTTCTAATCCGTCAGGTGCCATGGCTGGGTGGACGGACTTTAAACCATCATTTCTATTTTCCCGCAGTTCCTCCCAGCATCAGACCTTCCCCCGCCAACGGCCAGCTGACTGCGAGGAAGGGAGGAACGATCACCTTGGAGTGTAAACCCTCCGGCAACCCCGTGCCAACCATCATATGGACCCGCAAGGTAAAGGATAATATAAGCTTTACATGGGATGAAGATGTGAGTTTAACACCAAGGTTGATGTATGCTTAACACTTGGGTAGTACAGCGCGGGAAATCAAAAGTACCCTGGTGGTCCTGCCAGTTGAGAGGTTATGCTCACTTAGATGATGCAGATGACTTATAGATGCCTATAATACTGTATGCTATACTGAAACGGAATTATTTAAACTAGTTTATAAACAATTTCGGAATGTATAAATTAACAAATTAAATACCGTAGTAAATAGGTAATTAAATAGTTAAGCGTAGCAAGTCTCAAACTTATTACTATTTTTGTTCTAATAATGTGTTCTTAATACAAATTAGATACTTTTACTCGATACAATTACAAATATAATTAATTGCAAATCAATGAAACAATGAATAAATATAGAACATGTATATACAGTATTAAAAATAATTTAAGCTAACAACAGAAATAAAGAGAGATGTAATAACAACAATAGTAACAAGCAAATAAATACAACATGCAAAATAAACGAGAAATAGATAATAATACTACACACAAATAATAATCACAATTGACGTCTCATCGAGACAAGAAGGATAGTGGTAGATGGGCAGTCACTAGACAACATTCACTCATCAACCGTAGGGAGCTCCTTGATCGCCCTCCTGAATCGAGCAGAGTTGAGGTAGAAGGTGTCGATCTTATATAGAAGGCTGTTTCCAATCTTCTGGATTCTGACCATGGTGCTGTGTTGCTAGTAGGATGTGGCGTTGTGTGAGCAAAGAGATCTCTAGATCTTATCGTTGATGTATTCACCCTGAAATTAATCAACGACAAGAGGTCGGGAGAATGAATTTCACCGTTCACCAACTTGAACAAAAACATCAAGTCTGATACCATCCTTCTTTGCTCAAGGGACTGAATATTCAGTTCCATTGTCAATACATCCACAGGAACGTCCGTGAGCGGTACCTAAGGTGGAGACCCATGCACCAGACGGCTGAAGCGTCTTCGGATGGACTGCAACCTTTCTGTGAGATTAAGTTGGTGGGGTGACCAACTTAACGCGCAACTTAATAACTATACCAATAGAAAGACGAGTTCATTTGTAATGGATCCGTGCAGTAGACTGCTTATATGATCATTTACAAAAATCTTTTATATCCCATTTTTAATACAAAAATTAACGAAGACATAACATTTTGACAAGCCCTAGGTGTGAATGTTATATAATGTATTTATAAAATCGGCATCAAACTGTTAAAGAGTTAAACACCTGATACTCGTCTAACTCAATAACCAGCCCTTATTTATCACATTTGTTACCCGATTTCCCCATTATAATTTGAAAAATACCCATCCCATCATTACAACTATTTATATTGACATCATAAAATAAATAATCATTAAGCCATTTTCATCGAACTAAATTTCCGATGTATATTCCTGTAAAGTACATAAAATACATAATAATTATAAAATAGAGATATTAGTTTGCAAACGTTAAAGGTCATTATCAATTTAAAAGATTATCTGAAAATTGAATGAGTAGGAGATTGTGGATATTACTGAATTTATTACGAACTATTGTTTACGTAGCATATGATGTCCTACACTTTTTATTAGTAAGCCCATTTGTCTTTTGTGTTAATAAATCACGCGGGCAGTTACATTATGCGTTAAACCTATTAATTGGATATGTTTGATGTAAATTATATTCATATGCAATTTTGACACTAAATCCGTTTTGGACATTGAAATTAATTGCATGAATGGTTGAACATGGATCAATGTCATAATTATTCCAGTTCCTGGAGTGATAACTATTCTCTTCGTTTTAAATTAATCCCTTCGATGAACCTGTTGCATATTTCAATTTTAATCCAGTGACCCACACATACATGTCAATAGATTCACTAATTCTCAGCGCATTGTAAAATAATTCTTTAGCGAAAGTACAACAAAGTTTAATAAAGTGTTCCACTTTACTCGAATGAGAGCCGCATCAGCGTTTCTAATGAACGAAGTCTATTGTGTATTCAAGTGAACAAGAACAATCCCTTTGTTTAGTATCTCTGCTTAAAATGCTTCATTTAGAAAACTCTTTTCAAGCTTCAATATTAAGTGAAATTTCTGTTTATCTCCCTTTGATGTTTCGTGATGGTGTTTATTTTCATAAATCGGATTTCTTATCCTCGGAAATCATACGCGAGATTGTATTTTATTAAAATAAATAATTTCATAGCTTTCAATCTGTAACGTTTTTCTTACCATACGAAATAATGAGCAGAGTATGTCAAATAAAAAATATGCAACGGGAAAATGTTATACTATTTCACAATTAATTGTATAGTTCCAACACGTGTACTGTCTTAGGGCACTGTCCCGAATGCATTTAAGTCTCAAGTGTTAAACAAAATGTGGATCAATGTTTAAAAAATGGTCTGAGCCTAAGCTGCTCAGATTCTACATTGTTCGTTTCATCTTTCTGTGGGAACATTGTTAAGGTACGGCTACACATAGCAGGAAAGGATACGGAAAGGAAACGAATAGGACATAGACACAATTCTGATGGGGTGGCTACACAAATCGGGATACGGCGGGATACGGACAGAACATTTCTGAGGCGGGAGGCTGCGCGCGCAGCCGTCAGACGTCGGGAGGTTGCATGCGCAGCCGTCCGACAGTGCTCATCCCGCCGGCCGCCACACTCACTACACAGAACTACCGTCAGAATTTTATGATAGTGTCGGAAGGGGTGCCTACACATACCAGGACGGGAAACTTAGGGAATACGACATTTGACGAAAGAATGCTCATCTGGTGATCCATCCGCCACTGTCCTGTCCGTGTCCCGTCTTGGCATGTGTAGCCGCTCCCATTTGATAACATAGGGAGCATTCGTCAGAAACCGTCCTGTCCGTTTCCTTTCCGTGTTCAATTCCTGCTATGTGTAGCCGCACCTTAAATCAACCCCAACCCCTCACATCACTGATTCTACTGATGTTTCTGTTTCGGCTGGCAGGACAACTCGCTGCCTACCGGTGAAAAGTCCGTGGAGGGGTTCACCATCACGTTGGACAAGGTGGACCGCCACCAGGCGGGCGTGTACCAGTGCACGGCCAACAACGGTGTGGGCGATCCCGTCACTGTCGACATGCAGCTGGACGTCCTCTGTGAGTACTTCAGACAGGAGAGCTGCATGGTGCGATAAACAAACTGCATGCTTTGTTCGTAAAAAATACAGACTGTAAAATTAGTATAGTACAAACTAAGAGCTCTTCTTGGTATAATTCCATCTAGTGGCATAATCCCTCACTACGACATATCTTCAGGAAAAAATTTGAGAAGAATGAAAAATAACTAAATAGGTTTAATAGGTGTTTTGGTACCTGATTAATCTATAGTAGACATTTCAGCCACGGGGATCGACTTCTCACAGCTATATAGCTTCATAATTGCATCGGAATATGAGGACAAGATCGAAAGAGGTTTGAAACATACGTCACTAAAGGGAATAAAAGACAGAGTATGGGAAATGTTTTCACAAGCAAAACAATAAATGTATGAAGGGTCATCGATGAGTGCCTCAAGGCTCAGGGATCTATGTTCATTAAAATACTAGGTGTCCGCAAAGTCATGCCCGGATTTCATAGCTTTGCTGTATGGACACAAGCAAGGGAATCGTTGTGGAATACACTGTACCTTATATCCACATGCATCTTATATCGGAGCTGTATAATATGAAGTTGTAACTGTTACCAACTCATGTTCCAGATCCGCCCGAGATAGAGGTGGAACGGAGTTGGGTCCACTCGGGGGAAGGCTATGAGGCTCAGCTTGTATGCATCGTTCATGGGGAACCTGCCCCTAACGTAAGTGTTGAATAATATTGAATTTTAAGTAACAGAAACCTAACTATAGTAGTTGTAAAGATATATATTTATTTTTTAATCCTCTCTTTATCCATCACTATTTTTAAGTCCATTTGAGAAATATTCAGGATTTATTTTTAAATGAGACTTTTTCTTGGTCATCAGATTCATGCTTAATTTAAACTAAACTAATAAATTTATTACTTAATTTTATAGTTCTAGAATGCACTTTAACAAAATTTTATACTACAATATGAGCACTGTCTGAAGGAATGTGTTTTCCACGATCTCGAAATGGAGCGTGTAGATTTTACTTCAACTTGGCATTTATGAGTGTTTTGGCCCATTGGTCTTATGGGTAGCTATTTTGGTAACGAAATAACAACAAAAGGTATACAAAAGTAAAGGAACATTAATTTTAAGTAGCCGTTTTGAAACATCTGTTAAGTGTGAAGTAGTAGGCCTATAGGCGGTTGTTGGTGTAAATTTAATAGTTTTTTTTTTTACCATGACATCATAATAATAGTGAATTAAAACCTACGAGCAAGGCTCGATTAACCTGGCACTAGTTTATTGTACGAGAGATGATACAGCCCAAAACAGCACAAAACTAACTATCAATCTTACATTTTATGCATTAAACTGTAAATACAAAATGAAGCCAAATAAAATAAATCAGCAACAAAGTTTAATATACTAAAACTGTAAACAGTAAATCTAAAATAGCCCTGCTTATTTTAATTTCACAACAGCGTCATTAACGCAAATGAGGTACAAATTCTAATTGCATTCAACACAACTAGCCCATCTATATCCATGAAAGGGTTGCTGCTGATATTACGTTTGCAGTACACAAACACTCGTGTCTGTTTGGAGGTGTATTGATTTATTGCCAATCTCTTATGCAAGCTCTGAAATGCTAATTAATTAAAGGGTTTTAGGCAAATTGAAATATTTCTGTTTCGCGTCGGACGCTTACCGGTGCCGAGTTATGACTCACCCAAGCGTTTCATCACGAGATGGGCTCACATCAGTCTGACACACATTCTGCCGTGTAGGAGTACAATATGACATTTGCTTTATTTTGTAGTCGGTTAATTATAGTGCTGCTCTTAAGTTTTGAATCTATAAATTTTAATTTGATCCGGATATAAGTAAAATCATTTTTGAACGTTTTTTGACGGAGCAATACCCGTTATTTTTTGCGATTTCAAAATTGATAATTTAAATGAAAAACTGAAATTTTGAAAAAAAATTATTAATACAATGTTTAAACCCCATTAGTTGGAACAGCCTGCTGTAAAAGTTATCTGTAATTAATAATTAAAATTACATTATTTAATAAGTAAATCTATTAGTAATCACTAAAAACGGAAAAACATATAGGTGCCTTGTAAAATATTCATATCTAGTTGTTTGGGCGGTTAATGCAAAATAGTGAAATATGTCTAAAATACATTGTTTCCTCAAGCGTTGTAATGTTTATGTAACAAGATTTTTGTGTATTTTGGAGAGAGTTAAATTACACATCTGTGTCGCTTCAAATTACACTGGCAAAACTGTTTATTTTATTTCTATCTACACTTATTTAATACGCTAAGGTTTTTTTAGAACTCCTCCTACAATTTTCAAACAATATTCAAGTTTTTGGTTTTGTTGGATAGGGCTTGGTCTGTAATTGTTACCACCCAAAATTTATAAAAACCTGACATAAAATAAGGGCCCTACTCGAATTAAATTTGAAATTTTACCATTAGAATAACATTGGGTTTGGTTTGAACATTTTAAACATCTGTTAATGTACAGCTGTAAATATTTGTATTTTTTTAATTACTTATAGTCATAATATTGAATTGGTCGGATGTCGTTTAGAACTAAATGTTACTTTTGTATTTACCAAAATAAATTGCTCGATTTCGAGCAACAAGTAGATTAGTATAAATAGTATAGAGTTAAATTACGTGAGATTTTTTTCTTAATACTCAGCCAACACTATAGTAGTTAACAACAAGAATAATTTTCATTTGTTGGTTTTCTTTTGAATTAACATTGCTAATGTGATAAAAAATGTAAACATTTAATAAGTTTCACAACAGTATAATCTTAGTAGTTTAAGTATAAACTATGCTTAAACTTTTAAAATTATTGATCAAAGTTATAGCTTATTCTCAAACCAAGAAAAGGCAAAGTTGGTTGAGTAAAAAAAATTATAAATGAACTTATTGTGTTTTATTTTAACGGTTTTCTTAATCGGTATTGTTTTATTTGCATTCAATACACTTTATTATTGTTATGTTCACCCAGAATAGGTATAAATTCATAATGAGGGAAAGGTGGACGACTATGGTTAACAAAGTTTTAATGCTGGTCACCTAGACTAACGTTAAGTTTTCTCCACGACAACACTGGATTAAAGTCTGGTTTAAATTAGAAAAGTCCTGGATAGTGCTCCCCCCAGTGCTAATTGATAGTTCCAATTTAAATCAGACTTATGGCAATTATATTTTACCTAGATCGATTCATTTCTTAAAGATTACATAATGCAGTATATATTTATTCAATAGTTTAATTCGAAGTACAGTAACTGTTGATGGATGTGTTTATTCTTGAAATTAGTCATGACTAATTTAGATTAAACATAACAATATAAATAAAGATAATTTATAGTTCGTGAAGTAGGCCTATATGCTTAGTATCGATTTAAACCGATATAAATAACGTTATTTCAATAATAAATCGTTATTCGTCCAATAATAAAGGCCTAGATATAATATTTTATTTGAAATAAGTAAAGAATTCTTTACACCGATAGGCCTACGCTTAGTTTTAGTAATAACAAATTAACTGTTTAGTTATGAACCGATCAAAAAAACCTACACCCAATAAATTCCCTACAAAGGACTTCCCTTTTAAATAAATGTATAGACAGAAAAATACACGAAACAAAAAATCAACACGCAAAAGCCTAAGCTTGAAACACTCAAATCCAAAGAACATACAGTTGGCGGTGCGAGAGTGACAGGTGGGAACACGCATTAACCATGCGGACGGGCAAGTTCTCCGTAGCCGTTAATGGCGGACCCAAACAACGCGTAAATTACTCCTTACCCACAAATCCATCAACTTGTCTCCAATGCCAACAGGCGATTAGGTGTTGAATGGTCCACTCAGTTCGCCTGTCTGCGAGTCCTCGTTTTGCAACACCTTTGTTCAGTCGTTGTGTAATACTGTATATGCATTGAATCAATCGCTATAATGTGGTTTTGTTTACAAATGGGCGAGTTGTTGTGTCGCGGATCAGAAAAAACACAAAAAATTGTAATAATGACAAAAACTTGATATCCCCAACGGTGATCTTTGAACAGGGAGTTCAAGGTGTGTGCTCTTTATTATTAATAATAGGTTAACCGAGCCTTGCTCGTTGATTTTAATTCACATTTGTTATATTGTCATGGTAATAAAACTGTTAAATTTCCACCAACAACCTATATCTATTCACAGTTAACAGCTGTATAAAAAAGTCTGATTAACATTAATATTCATGTATTTGTGTATATCTTTACGTTGTTAGGCCTATTTCGTTATCAAAATAGCAACCCATAAGACCAATGCTAAAAAAAAGATTTTTAAACTTAAATTTAGATCAAATTCGATTTTTACTATGATTGAGGTTGTTTCTAAACTTATTTTCGGGCCAAAACACTCTTAAATGAAAAGTTTAAGCAAAATATAGCCGCTAGATTTCAAGATCGTGGAACACACATTGCTTCAGTTAGTGCTCGTATTATAGAATAGGATTTTTTTAAATTTACACCTTGATGTTTACTTGGAATTTTACTTTAAATGTCAAAGCTAACATAAAATGTATTTAATGTATGAATGTTTAGATATTATATTTGCTTTATCTGCATCAAAGCACGTTTGCAACCTTCTTGAACATTCCTTATCACCAAATCACTATTTTGAGACAGAGACCTCACACAGTGGGTATTTTAACCTGAATATGAATGAGGGATGAGTGTAGGATGATTGTTTCGCGATCTTGTAGTCTTGTTACTGACTAAGGTCGACATTCTCCTTAGACAGGACTGTTAATTAATAGCCCAACAGCCAATGATATCTAGGGACCTACAGTTTAACGTGGGATCCGAACCATAATTTCAACCTCATATATACGAATTGGTCTAATTATGAGGATGTTCTTTATGGGTGAACTAGTATTCCCCAGTGCGGACATTAATCCCCACTAGGGAATATCGCATCCACAAGCCATCGCTAATAACTATCCACAATTCATGACCTCCAAGTAGCTGGATTACAGGGACGCCACCGTCCCAGTCATAGGTCTTACGTAGTGATCTCAATATAAACTTATATTCAAAATTGTTTCGAGGAATACCTTTTTTCTGTCACTCTTTATAAAACCAAATTACAACCGTACCTAGTACACATGAAAATTGTTGTGGAAAATTGATAAATGTTACTGCTACTGTTACTGTTACCATTATTTATTATACTAGATCTCATCCCCGACTATATGATGTTGCAGATGATCTGGTACCAGGACAGTTTCCTGCTGGACCCCACGGAGCGGCGTTTGATGGAGACCCGTGCCAACCGCCACACCCTCACCATCAGGAACGTCCAAAGCTCCGACTTCGGCAACTACAGTTGCGTGGCCGACAACTCGCTGGGCCGCGCCAAGAAGTACATGGAGCTTTCGGGTGAGCAGACTGCTGAATTTATCTAACCATCTAGAACATTTTGTAGGTGCACTACTCTTTTAGGTTAAGATGTTGAATAGTAACTTTATGAATGCAATTTATTAGTAATATTATTTTCAAATAATTATATACTTATGTTGATGATGCATTTTGACCGATATCTTTCCTCTGCAGGCAAGCCTAGTCCTGCGGAGTTCCGATCAGCACCGTTTTCGAGAGCTAAGGACAGCTACAACCTGACGTGGATGGTAGAAAGCTATCCTCCTCTAGAAGAAGTACGCGTTCTGTACAGAAAAGTTATGGTGAGTGTGATATCCTAGTATCAATCTCCTACTTGGTAAAATATTTTAAATGTATTAATTAAATATGATTATACAAATTCAAAATTTCTATGTGTTTTGTTTGTAAAGAACATTTATTATACAAATAAAGAATAGGCCGACTATTTTTTTTTTTTTTTCATGACAGCCTCCTCAATCAGTAAAAAGTATCATTGAGTTATCAATTATTTAAATTTAGTCTATTCATTCTATTCATTTAATTTAGTTGATTTATTCTTAAAAAATGCCCAGTAAAGTTATACTGACCACATGTCCATCGTTACTTAGCAAACCAACATTTTTGTGTGTTTCGGAACCTACAATCCGATCGAATCTTCAGGTGGACTGTGGTTTTGTACTTTATAGATGAACGACACATT
>JAQYXR010001747.1:0-25992 GCA_030545055.2 Neoaliturus tenellus | reverse complement strand
ATATGGTGCGTATATAAGTACTGTATGGGTTCAACAGATTCCGAAATTCTTTCTATCCATGACTTTTGTAGTTACTTGGTAAATATTTATAAAACCTTCATTCTACTATATTATTATGTGAAATTTATCAAATTAAAAACAATAATTTTTTTTGTAGTTTACAGTTACAAGACGAAGAAAAAAACACAAAACCTTAAAACCTGAGATTGGTTAAGGTGGACCCACCGTTTGTGGAGATAAACCATTAAAATTGTTTTATTTACTCAATCAAAAGACATAACATCGGGGGTCCGCGGGTGTCCAAAATGTTTGCTACCCCTCGCTATTTATAAGCTACAGATAACGAGATAACCTTATGGGGAGTCTTAGAGAACAAAATTTGTGTTTTGGGGAGTAAGACGAATCTTTTAAACTATAAGAAATTTTCTGCACAATAAAAAAATCATTTTTTTTATTTGACATTTTTCTCTAAACCTAATAGTTAAGGAGCTCTAGGGGTAATCGAATTTCATTTTTAGAACAACATTGGGGAAACTAACACAGCCTGTATCTCTGACACCATTCGATAAAATAAAAACAATTAAAAACTTACAATGATGTTTAAGCATAATAATTATAAAACCTTAAAATGATGTTTTAAAAGCAGTTACTTTATAATAAACAAATAATTTACATTAATTTGATTTATTTTTTTGCCATATTGGAGAACAAGTCTATTGATGCACAAGTAATCATTTTCACTAGCGTATAATGTTTTAAAAACGTCATTTTGAGACATTTTTATTCTTGAGTTTTTTTTTTTATTTTATTGAATAGTTTCGGAGATACAGGTAGGGTACCGTAATGAAAATTTGGCCAATGTTCTTAAGAAACTGGGAATGAACTTTAAATGCCTCTAGCTCCCTAGCATTAGGTTTAGAGAAAATGTCAAGGAATTAAAAAAATTAAAAATAATTTAAAAGGTCTTTAAATTATGCATAAACCTCCAATCTGACTACATAAGATTTTGTTCACTCAGAAGTCAATGTAAAGCCCTCTCCAGAACCTGCTACAAGGACTACATCAAGCACATTGACTCTATCCTGCCTTCGAACCCTCGAGCTATCTGGAGTCACCTGAACAACACTAGCGGGCATATGCCAAAGACCACCGTCATCTAGTACAACAACAATGAAGCATCTGAACCTCAAGATATGTGTAACCTCCTTACCCAGTATTTCTCATCTGTCTTTGTACCGGCACGCCCATGCACCTTAAATCATCATTACAGAAACTTTGCTAATTTTTCTGTCTGCTATGTCTCTGAACAGGAAGTGTTTAACAAGTTATCTACTCTGGATGAGTCCAAGGGTTGTGGCCCTGATGGCATCCCACCTCGAGTTCTCAAGCACTGTGCCGATCTTCTTGCCCCAACCTTAACGAGCCTATTCAACAAATCACTTTCATCCGGAGTCTTCCCTAACAGTCTAAAAAATGGCTACTTGGTTCCAATTCCTAAAACATCTGACCTCACAGAAGCTTCAAACTACAGGCCCATTGTTATTCTACCCTCAGTTGGAAAAATATTTGAGGCTCTGGTTCTGGAAAAGATGGCCACCGCTTTCGCTCACATCATTGCCAAGGAACAACATGGCTTCCTGAAAGGCCGATCCACGCAAACAAACCTCCTAGTCCTTCAAAATCAGATACTATCGGCTTTTTCTAATGGCAACCAAGTAGATGTAATTTATCTTGACTACGCCAAAGCCTTTGACCGGGTCAACCACTGCCTCCTCATAAGCAAGCTACGAGAATACGGCATTCAGGGCTTGGTTTTGGATTGGTTGCAGAGCTATCTTACAGACAGAAAGCTATTCGTCAAATTCTCATCTCGCATCTCCCTGCCAATCACTGCTTCCTCAGGTGTGCCTCAGGGGTCTTTGCTTGGACCCTTTCTGTTCAGTATGTTCATAAACGATCTCCCTCATCATATTAATGTCAATTGCCTTCTCTTCGCTGATGACGTGAAGCTGATTAATGAGATCTCCACCATCGATGACTGCCAGAATCTTCAGCGAGCAATCGACTTCCTTGCGGAATGGACGGAAAGCAACCTCATGTCCCTCAACCATTCAAAATGCCGCACCATCACCTTTTCAAGGAGCGACCATCCTATACACTTCAATTACGTCATCAGCTACTCACTACCTATCGAACGCTGCTCCTCAATGCGTGACCTAGGTGTCCTTTTGGTCTCCGACTTATCTCCTGAAGAACACATCAACGAGATCTGCTCCAAGGCAAACAAATCTCTTGGGATGATTTTCAGACTCTCAAAAGATCCCTTCTCTATTGGTACGTTGCGTCTCCTCTACCTCTCACTTGTGCGGCAGAAGCTAGAGTATTGCTCCACCGTGTGGAGTCCTTTCTACCTTGCTCACTCAGAGAGGCTCCAGTCAGTCCAACGGCGCTTCATTCGTTTGGTTGGGATGAAGATGGGATATCGTTATCTGGATGTTCCTGTGTCCGAAATTGAAAGTCAACTGGGTCTTGCCCCCCTTCATATTCGACGAGACATTGCTGACCTATGTTTCCTCCACAAACTGCTAACTGGAAGGGTAGATTGCAGTGAGCTGCTTGAATGCATCAATTTTCGCACCGGTGGCCGAACTAGATCAACAGAACTCTTCTCCAGGAAGTCTTATCCCACCAACTATCTGATGCATGCACCCTTCCTTCGAATGATGAAGCTCGGGAACAGGATTGCAACCAATGTGGACTTCTTCGCAGGAGACACCCCAACTACATTTAAGAAAAGACTCTTCCGGACTATGTTACCTGCCAACATCACCTCCTGATTCGACCTTCGCCCCAGACGGTCTGCTGTGTTGTGTCAATCTCAGTGCACCACCTTGCATGACTAGAATTCTTTGCATAAATTGTCTGCTCTCTCTCAGTAAACAAGAATGCACTAGACCGTCATTGTGATCCTTTTTTGTCTCGCTTTTTGTATTTTTGTCCCACCGCGTGTATGTTCTTGTTATTGATTGTAACCAACTTGTTGAAAATCTTTGCCTTTCTGGCCACTGCATGTTAAATATTTAAGTATTGCTCTTTTTCTCTGTATGAACCTTATGCACGCATCACACACCATGTATTGCATTTATTATTATTGTTAAACTCTTGTATCTGTTGCATTTTTTTCAGACATAAGCACGTTTTCTTAGTTGTTTCAGTTGCATTCTAGTCATTGTTACCTTTCTGTATGTTGAGTAGGTATGTTTGATATAAGTAGAATTTTGCCTTGTATTTAAGTTGCACTGTATGTAACAACATGACATTTTTGTTTGTAACTAGGTTTAGCATGCACCACCATCTAGATGTACTCACATTAACGAAAAACTCAATTGTAAATGGCGACTGCCGTAAATGTATAAATAAATAAATAAATAAATAAATTGCATAAAATTAGGGGTTACAGTTTTTAAAATATTTACCTACTATAAAAGGAAAGCCCTACTATTGGGTGAAGGGGTTGAAAATTTTGAAAAATCTAAATTTTCCTCTTTTAGTATCAAGAGTTCCTCAGAAAATAATCTTGTTAACCTATAGAGCTGTTGAATAATGAAGGGGTCACGGACTTATTCACTATTCACGGAAAATTACCCTTTATTGATTGCTGGCTTTTATGTAGTAGCATTTTTATCTGCTCTTTAACTAGAAACACACTGTATACTGTATAGTATACATTTGGTAGAAAATACAATGGATAAATTATTTGAAAAAATATATCTATTTTAACTTCGAGATAACAACACATAACATAATCTGTACAAAAGCCCTCTCTTTTATATTCCATGGATCGTGGAAGCGACAGAAAGGCGTTTTACGCGTAACAAGGTCGGGCGTTCGCCTCCCCCGAGAATAAAAGGGTTGACCAAAGAGGTTCAGACCCGCAGCGCCGCCGCACGTGTGGATTCCCAGGGAATTTAATTAGCAAAAAGAGAGAACCTCGGCTTAGAGAGGGTGAAAGAACAACGGTAACGGGCGGCGTAATTGGGGTGATATGATTAGCTGCAAGATCGCCCACCTTTATGCCGCCGTACTTTGACATGGAGCCTTACCCGCTGCTGATTGGGCGTCACGGTAATCGCCGATTTTAATTGGTTTAAGTCCTCTTCTTTTTACACTCTTTATTGTGGCCAATATTTGTTCTTTTGTGAGCGTTTTTGCTCGGCCAAAGCCCCCGTTTTCATTGACAAATAATAGGGGAAATATAACGATTTTTTTATTATGTAAAAAACATACTAATTTCTAAATTGACTCTTAGGTCAATAGTAGTTTTTTAGTTTAACTAGAATTTTTAATGACTCCTAAGGATTTGAGTTACAAATGTTTATTACAAGAAATGAAGGGAACTCTTGATACCTAACATCAAAAGTGCATATAGCGTTGCATTTGTAGCATTATGCATATGCACGTAAATACATCCCTAGCTAATCCTAAAGATCCTAAAGATAAGTTCTGTATGACATTTCTCCATCCACCATCTCAGTTTGAAGAAGTTTAACCAGGACCAAGCGAGTAAAAAAATCACATTTTAATGGGTTTCCAGATGTATTAGGGGATCTATTTCCATTTTAATATTTTATACCTGAATGATCGGGATTGTTTTAAAACAAGGTTTATTGTGTATAATAAAAATGTGTAGTATGATTTCTTATCTACATTTTTAAAACCATTAAAAGTCTTAAAGAACGATTTCTAGATGCAGGATATGGTGTTCTATGTTTAAAAATTACAAACGCTTGTCTCGCTGTAAATGCCTCAGTGTTGTGAGATATTTACTGTACAACATTTATTTATTTATTTATTTATTTCAACGGGAAGAACCCAATACATCACATAGTACAAAAAAATAATTAATGGCTAATGACTACTTGCTAGAGGCTACTAATAAGTTACATGGTTTCTGTGATTTTTTCTCCAACCTACCCCATTTTTTCTCTTTTTTCTTCTTTTTTTTCTTTTTTCTTTTTTTTGTACATATAATAATAATGTTATTATTTTATTCATTTATTTATTTATTATTATTACTTCTTATTTTTTCCCATTTTAACACATATTATATTGTTTTTTTTAAATTAATACTTCATCATTTTTTTTTTTTTTTAGGGTAGGGATGGGTTTACAGTGCATAATTTTTGGCAATAAAAATAGGACAAAACTAACACAATACTAAGCAACTAACAACTATGTAACAAAAGCAAAAAATCTTGAAACTTAACAAGTTGAAACATGAAAAAACTTTAACAGTAATAATATCAACAATACATAAACTATTTAAATATCAACATAAATATGTGCATAAATATTGAGGCTAACATAGAAATATAATTCATCCTACCTTGCTACATGAATATATTAAAAATGAAACAAATAGAAAAATAAAAATAATTACCACTTTTATTTACTGAGATAGTAAAACACTAATCTTATTTCTAAACACAGCTGGCCTATCCATAAAGAAGTCAACGTGGGACGAGACAGAGTTTCCAAGACGTTGCAAACGTACCACCGTGCTGTTAGCTTCGTAGGAAGTCCCGACATGGCGCCTTCCAAAAAGATCACATGACCTCGTTCCGGTGGGGCAACGGAAGTGAATACATTGCAGAATTTCAGGACAGTCAATGGTACCAGTAACAAGCTTGTAGAGAAATAACAATCCCTGCACGTTCCTTCTGGTCACTAAGGGAGATAGGCCAAATTGTTCACCCATGAGCTGCAGTGGAACATGTCTGTATTCATAGCCCAAACGACAACCAAGGATACGAAGGAATTTGTCCTGAATGGATTGAATATGACATTCCAGGGTAGATTGATGAGGTGACCACATGATACAGTTGTACTCCAGAAGTGGGCGGACGTGAGCACAATAGAGGATCCTTAGTGTGAAGGGATTGGTGAATCCTCTCGTTGACCGCAATATTATGCCAAGCGATCTGGATGCTCTGGAATAAATATTGTTAATATGCATCTGAGGGTTGAAGTCGTGAGTGAGTGTTACTCCAAGGTCACGGACGGTGCTACATCGGGGTAGAGTTTCGTCACACAGCATGTAGTTGAAGAAGATCGGAGACTTGATTTTATGGTAACTTATGCAAGTGCATTTTTTTGTTCACATTCACATAAACTTGTGTTAAATATATGTCTATAAAATAAATAATACTCATGTGCGTAGTTACTTTACTAGATGACACTTTCAAAAATATTTGAAAACCTAAACGTTCCCTACAACATCTTTAAAATAAACCAATTAATTATTTTCTAAATTTCTGTAGAATTATTCTAAACACTGTATTCCGTTATCACACCAGTGCTGAGTGCCTGGTGTTCAGCAGCACAGTTTACGCAGCAGACTGACTGATGGCTGATCCAGCCGCTGCAGCACATCTATCTCGGCGGAAGAATAATCTCTGGCTGTCGAACCTCACTCCGCACTCCGCTCTCCGCGCTCAGTGCTCGTGTTACACAAACAGTGCCTATCACATTCAGCCATCATAATGCACACGACAATACGCGTCTGGACAATATGTTGTTATGTGAATCGGGCATGCTACAATCTCTAACTTGACTGTAATAACACATTTTTGTAAAAATTGTCAATAATTATTCACACGCACGGAATTATTTGATGACGAAAGCGCTTATTTTAGCTTCTTTTGCTCTTTAGTATTGCTGATAAAGAATGTGGTATAATATATGTTGAGGCTTTATACACATTACTTATCAAATGTAAGGATTTTAAACTACTCGTGTTTCTACAACAGCCGATCATTGAAAGGAACCAACAGTGCCCAAGTGGTAGTTATACAAAAAAAGAGCAACAACAAATTAAGCATAGGCTACACATATTTTGTTTTCCTTTATATAGCTATACCCATATTATGAGCTAGATGTGTGCCTTACTCATAAATTAAAACTTTATAGTTTTTTTCACATTGAAATTAATATTGTTTTTAAATTACACGTTTCTAGTAAAAATACAGTTTACCACGTGTTTGATTTTAAGGTGATTTCAGACTCGCATTGGTACACTGACTGGTACATCGCTTAATATGAAACTCTGTTTGAAAAACAGTAACAACGTTTGCGTTAAACATTAAAATCGCAAAGGGAGAAAAGGGATCGATTTATTGGACTCTTAAAGCGCCTAGATCTTAATTATTCGGCGCCGCGCGGGGGATGAAGCGACCCTCGTTAGCCTGACACAACCCCCCCCCCCCGCACCACCACCAACCTCCCTACGGTAGCCAGCCACACGTGAACAGTCTCGGTGAATTTAATTAGCAAAAAGAGAGAGCCGGCTTATCAGTGCGGGGCAGAGCGGAAAAAGAAGAATGGTTGCGAGCGCGGCCGAGCGGTAGGAATTTGGCGGCAAACGATTCCCAGCTGATTGGCTACAGCTGCTGTGAGCCGGCGAACATTGAGATCTCGCCGTCCTCCCCCGCCTACCTACCCAACCTGACACTGCTATCGGTCAAGAGTTCATTACAGGATTTTTTATTTTGAACTAGGCATTTTATTATATAATTTATTCTATGTTTTAGGTACGGAACAATCTTGAATATTTATTACTCCTGCAACGACTATAAATTTGTTGAATGATCGATTTTAAAGTATATTTGTACTAAATTATCTCTGCTACTGAAAATATATTTTTTATCCGAAATTTTTATATAGGAGCAATGTTAGATTCAGATGATATTAATATATCAAAACGTTTTTGTAATTTTTTAAATATAATAATAATAATACTTACTTTTATTTTATTTTATTTTAATCCCTACTATTAATATCATAAATGTGAATGTCCGTTTGTTTGTTTACGCGTTCACGCAAAAACTACTCAACCGATCATTACTTTGTATGCTACACATATTCTTGGAGGTATCAAAACTAACATAGGATACTTTTTATAAAAAAATATAATTTTTATAAAAGATAAAAAATTGCAAAAAAACTTAAAATTTATTTGTTTCAATCTATTTATTTGTTGCTAAGAAACAAATTTAATGAAAAATTACAATTTGAGGTATTTCAGCGATTTGTGTATACATAGGGTGAGCGTGACAGCGAGTGAGCGTAGCGAACGAGCTAAACCTGACGACGAGTAACCCGAGCGTAACCGATGGGAAAAAGCTAGTACAGTCAATCAAAAAAGAATAACCACCAAATCTCTACGTGCAGGTAACAAACCTATACAGTTTACAAAACTCTCTCACTGTATCCCACCACCATTGTGAATTTTATTTAAGAAATAATTGAGTTTTGATGTATCCAGCACTGCACAGTATAATATGTGTTATAGTTTTAATACCAATATGTTAAAAGGATTACAGTATTACAGTTTTGTGAATAGTTATTAAAAACTAAATTGCACAGTAGAATTACTGCAGGGTATAAGCTGACAGAGAGCAAAAAAAAATGGTAATTTTTGTGACCTAACAACTATAGCAGTAGTGTGTTTTTGGGAAGGCTGGCTCATGACGTCATCACGATGACGTCAGCAGTGATGACGTCATCAATGACGTCATGAATGATTCCCGATAAATTTACAGTGCTGTAAAATACTTAATTGCATTTTACACATAACTCTAATTATCAAATGTTTCATCCTATGTTTAAGAAATGTGGTAGCACTGATTTACTTATCATACTTCCTCGTTCACCACAGAAGATCGTGCCACCATAAAAATTTTGTTTCAAACACAACTATCGGTTTGCTATGAGAAGTCTATTCCTGGTAAATAAATTCAACGGTATTACAAAAGTTGTTCAAAATGTTACATAGGTGCACCATTGGAAATCAATTAAAAACGTACAGTGTTTCACAGCACGTGTTAAGTACCTACGCCATTTCGGTATTTTGTCCCATAAGAACAATGTTAAATTTGAAACATTACTGTGAGTTTCTTTTTCGTTTGAAAGTTACAAACTCGATGTAATTTTAAATATTAGGCCTACCATAGTGTCCTTTATTTGACGTGATAGAAAATTAATTAAAAAAAAAAATTACCCAATCGAATAACGAATAAAAACAATGCATATTGTTAACACCATTTTATTGTTGACAATGCAAATTGTAAGCACCATTTTTTAACAATTTTTAGGAGGATTATTAAAAAACTTATCCACGTCATATGAACCGCCATACCATTATGATGAACATATTCAAGTTTCATGCGAATGCAAGATTATCGAGATAAAGTGTTTCAAAGACACCTATGATTAACATTTTTCTTATGCGAAGGTACTGCGGACTCTTAAGTTAAAAGCGGAACTCATGCTTAGCCTATATAGTAACAAGAATGTGCTATAAGTAGTGTGTTTTTGGGAAGGCTGGCTCATGACGTCATCACGATGACGTCAGCAGTGATGACGTCATCAATGACGTCATGAATGACGTCACTAATGACGTCACATGACGTCACATGACGTCACATGACGTCACGCCTATGACGTCATGGTGACGTCATTACCGCTGACGTCATCATGATGACGTCACTGACGTTAATTAGGTCAAGGTCACGCAAGAATACAAAAAAAAAATTTTTTTTGCACTTTTGCGATTCCTCAAATTTTGTTGAGAAATTGAAATTTCTCGAGGAACCACAAAAGTGCAAAAAAATATTTTTTTATTCCCTACCGATCAGATTCTCGACCTAATATATCCGTCAGGGGTCATTGACCCGTCCCAGCATCCCCACTTGAAAAAAAAATAATTTTTTTATTTTACTTACCCACCGAGAGACTGAGAGCCGAAGAATAATTTCTTCAAACACCCGACAGTGCGACAAACGACATGCGATCCGAACAGCACCGCGTCCGAAGACGTACTGACTTGGACACAGACGGTATCCCAGGTACCCGGCCCAGTGGTGGGGATAAGGAGGTGGTGGGGGTAAAGTGGTCAGAAGGAAGAAAAACTTATTTTTTACAAACAACTCGTCCCAGCCGGTCCTTTACCGGACCTCCGTAACTCGGATTGGAAATATTTCCTGAGAAATATTTATTTTTTATTCTTTCTCAGGTGATGTTGGAACTTGGTCGGGAATTGGAGTCACCAACGTAACCTTACTGGCAAAAGTTAGCTCGTCTAAAAGTTTCTGAAACATTTTATCATCCATAGTGATATTTGTGTCCCTTGAGTAAAATTTTGGATTATTTTTGAAGCAACGTTTCATTTTTGTTAAAGTGGAAGTCTTGGACACCTTAACAGAATTATTTTGCTTAGCCAGCAAAAATTTTACTCTTAATAATTTTTCTCGCAAAGTTTCAGCCATAGATGTGTCTCACAGTAAGGTTTGGATAAAACTGAAACACTTAGTCCAGTGTTGTACCTTAGCTGGAAGTAGTGGGGGAACAGGGCTATAGTGGGGGAATGAGTAGTGGAGGGGGTAATGCGGACTGTTGTTGACAAGTGTAGAAACAGTTTGCTGGGAACTGTCCAAGGAGTAACACGTACTGTGCAGAAAAATTAACCGAGAGACTTGTGTAAAATTTAACTCCAAGAAATATTTAATGTAAGACTAAAAGAGGTAGAGCCAAATGAAAAATAATTTTGTAGGAGACGGGTATGGATCAGTTTTGTAGTAAAGTTCAAAATCCACTTGTGTGGAATAAAATTAAATTGTGAGCGAAAAATATTTAGCCACACCTGCAAAATACAAGTGTATGAAAATATTAGGAGACCTGTATAGCTAAATAAAAATTAATTTTGTATCAAACAGTCTTCCAACATTTCAGTTTCTAAGTCTTAACAAGTAAGGAATAGAATATTAAATAATGAGTGGAAAATAATTTGTTAAGTAAACGTAATTGTAGCAGTGTAACAAAAATTAATTTTGTGCAAAACAGGCTAGGTTCTGTTTTGCTAAGTTTAATAAAAATGAAAAATAAAAATTTACTCACAGAAAAGTCCCGCGGCGGCGAGGTGTGGTGTGTTTGTTGGCTTGCAATAAACTGACTTACCTTCTGTTGAGCTACAGTTGGCAAGCTGGCCAAGAAACCAGTCTGTTATACAAGCATTACGTAACCGTCTCTGCCGGCTGTGCTGAGTTTGGCAAGCTAAAATATAATTCTATACTACAACAGTCCTGGACCAAAAATATTCTAAGTCCCAAGACCCCTCCCCCCCCCGGCTCCGGACGAGAAGTGCGCCCCCCCCCGGCTCCGGACGAGAAGTGCGCCCCCCCCCGGGGGAGGAGGAGGTGGCATAGCCCGAGGCGTTGCCATACCTTGACACGTGTTGTATAATGAGATCCGGTTAGTAATGTATTCAGGTGTGGCTCTTGGAGATTGTCCAATGCCGCAAACAAGTACGTGTCGAGGTCTGGCTGTTTACGTAACCAGATCCGGTTCCCCCACTCCTGACCGGCTCAGCTTCGGTTCTCTGAGGCTTTGCTTCCTCGCAGTTGGTTTCAAACACTTCAGCTGAGTGGTTGAAGCTCTTCCCTACAGGATTCGCAATGTAATGTTGGCGCCGCATTATATTGGGAATTCTTTTAGTCTAAGGCATGGCATGTGTAGTGTTAAGAAATATTTTATTTTGCGCTTGCTGCTTCTGCTAGGTCTTGGTGTTGGATTTATTTAGTCTAAGTGTTGTGTGTTGAAAAATATTTCTTTGTACTAATCTTCACTGGTTGTCCCCAAGTAGAAATTTTTCTAAATTCGCATCTTGGAGGTACTCCTCCGTAAATTGGCAGCTTAAGTGTTAGGCTTTTGAGACTTAACAGTCTCTGTAAAATAAAAATTTTTCGAGGTTCAGAACCTCAAGAATTATTTGTTACCAACAATAGCATGGCGCCTAACGAGCCCGGGGGTAGGCCCCTGGGGATCCACCCTTAGGCCTCTTTCGGTCAGGGGCGCTACTGGACCTCATCACTCTAGATGGGTGGTTGGCATCCTTTAGCACGAGGCGTCGGATCCTGACACTGACCGGTGTGCTAGGCAAAAGTCAGTACCTACGGGTTAAGACGGGATCCTCGGTCATGGTTAGCATGGCCTCTTCCAAATTATTGTAGCATGTTTCCTTTAAGGAAACTCAAAATTAAATAAATAATTTTTTATTAAATCACCTCCCCCTAAATGTTGAGATCCCCCCGATGCCTCTGACCGCCGGCGGTCTTAGGCATCGGGGGGATTTCTTTTTTAACTTTTGGATGACCTTGACCCATATTTGTGTGTGAATAAAATAATATTTTGTTCCACACGATATGTAGGTCAGCCATGACTTAGGCGGATTTTTGCCTGAGTTCTGAGGACTCCTCAGGACTTAGAGCGAGATGCGACTAAGTGTTGGCTGTCCAAACTGTGGTGGAACAAAATATTATTTGTTGTTGACACATGAGTAAGGGTAGCAGGTATCCAAGAGTTAAAGTCCTAGGGGTAGGTGACCCCCCCCCCCGACTTGAAGAGATTGGATAAAAAATTCTTAAAAATACTTCCATCAAAATATTTGGTGAAATATTTTCTTCCACATTTCTTTTCCTCTTGGACAAATATTTTTTCTTTTTACCTTTTTCTTCTTCTTCTTGATTTGTGACGTGTTGCTGTTCATTCATGTCCAAAAATTCTGAAATTTCCTTTTCTATATCGCATTCCGTTGTACCACTTGTAGAAGCCATATTGAAGATGATGCTACCCATACGACGTCAGGCAACAAACTGATCAGGAGCGGCCTGCACGCTCCGCTTTTATACTCGCGGAATGTAACAAAACCGGTTTTTTATAATACATTTTTAACAATTCCAGTTAGAGGTGTGTATGTTACAATTTTATCATGTAGAATTAAACAGTATGCAGTTGTATTTGCAGGTATAGCTGCATTAAACTCCATTTCAATCTTTATGTCAACACTTGATGATTTTACTGATTCATTTTGTTTAGAACAATCAATTACAACTATTGTGTAACCATCTAAGTATTCTTCTGGTGATAGTAAAGGTGTATTTGTTTTACCGTAATATGAATTTTGGAATCTCGCATACATATCGTATAATATACTGTACTTTTTATTAGCGAATGACACATTTAAATTGTCGTAGGGGAAAAATTGTGAATTCAAATAAACTTTAATATTTTTTAAGTTGCAATGATCAAATTTGCCTGCATGTTTTGTGATGCTGTCTCTCCTATCTGTTTGTAAACCAAATATAATATACCTGGCTCGTTCTACGTAATTAGATGTTTTAACAGTCCAAGTGTGACGATCTGTAGTTGGCAAGCTTGGATGTTCATGGAATTCCCAACTTCTAAAAGGAATTACAATATCACGATCAGCCTTTAACTTCCTTAATAGTAGCATTCTATGTTCGTCAGCTAATTTAACATGTGGAACTCTCCATACAATTTTGTCTAATGTTAATTTCCATTCTAGGTTTGCATCCGTTGTACCATCTGGAGCTTTAATAATGTCTTTATCGTTAGAAGACCTCAACAAAACTAATTCTTGTTTAACATTTAATATTATTTTTCTATCAACTTCAGCAAATCCAAGCAACAAACGTAATGGAATATGAAAATCAAAATATCCCTTTGTATTCGGAGTGATTGTGTCATGTTCAGGTAAAACCCATCCGGCCGGTTGAAGTAAATTGGTTTCATTAGGTGATATAGATGTTACCCCCTTTAAAGTTGTTGCAATACCTACTTTTTTAGTGGAATCAACTGTTACACCTGATATTTCATATCTAATTTCATCAAACAGGAAAGCCATAGGGTTATTTATAAATGGAACTGTTGTACCTACACTATTGTCCTTTTTTGTTACTTTTCCTTCGATATACAAGTAACTTTCACATGGTAGTGTGTAAATGTCTTGATGTTGTATAGGAATACGAATTTCATCGTTATTGTTCAATTTTGATGAAGTGTAAGGGTTGTGGGTGTGATATTCTTTTTCCCATAGTGTTTCGTCGAATGTCGGACCCTGCGCTATATCCAGTATATCCATAATCGGTTAATTTTAAACCAATCTTTTCTAAGAAACGAATGTTCTCGCGTGTTAACTCCTCCACAGCTGAAGAGCTACTAATGCGGTTTCCCGTAGGCTGTCCACTTTTAAATGATAAACCCATGATTTTTGTATTAAAGTGTCGATTTTAAATGTAATCTAACTGTAATTGGCTCTTCTCGGAAATCTATCAAGTTACCGTCTTGATCCAATACGTTCAACACGATGTCTGAAATGAAAGTGGTGTTCAACGGCAGATATACTAGGTTTTGTGGCTTTTCAACAATTTTAAATCCTGGAGGTACACTCGGGTAAAAAGTATGTAGTATATGAGTATTTGCTCCATCTCTGTAAGCTCCTTGTATAATGTTACAAGTTATATCTATACTATTGACTTTTAGTATAGTTACAATTTGTTTACCGGAATGTGTTTGATTTGGTTCTAAAATTGGCC
Source organism: Neoaliturus tenellus (assembly GCA_030545055.2). Classification (NCBI taxonomy): domain Eukaryota; kingdom Metazoa; phylum Arthropoda; class Insecta; order Hemiptera; family Cicadellidae; genus Neoaliturus; species Neoaliturus tenellus. The sequence continues at coordinate 11,542 of JAQYXR010001747.1, read as the reverse complement.
CATCTTTGGGAAATCCTAACAATTCACCGATTGAATGTTCCTGAGTAAAATCTATATAATATTTGGAGTTAATTTCAGCTTTCATCGTATTGTTATTACCTTTTAATGTTATATTGTCTTTTCCCATTTTATTTTGCAAATTCATTAATATGATCAATTTCAGAACCTGTGGGTAAACTGCAAACTTCTAAGTCTGTAAACTTCCCACTGGCATCTTTTCCTTTATAATAATGCAATAAGTTATTTTTATCTTCCGTAACATTGGGAATAGAGTTGTAAGTTTTAAAATCTAACAGTGCCGCCTCCCAAAATCTTCCTTTTTGCAAGCGTAAAGCTGGGAAAAGGATACTTCGTAAAGTGGACGATTTTCCTGTTAATGATACCGTATAGGAAGACATCTCAATTGTGACTGATACTTTTAGCTAGGAATTCCAAACATAAATGGCCGCATATTAAAGTGTTATCGGGTTGTTCTCTTTTATAGTTGTAATATATGTTTTTAGCAGATTTAAAGTAACGCTCAAGTTCTTTAGGTGGTGGTAAATTGCCAAAACTATCAAAGTAATATATATTTTCACCTAATTTCTTATAACAAACCCAATGAGTGCCAGGACCTTCAGAATTGTCTAAATTTACAATACCGGTTTCGTTTTTCCACATTTTAACTGGTAAATCATCTTTCATAAAGACACCGCGAAAAAAAGGTATTTTTAAACATGAAATGTATTTAAATAATTCGATATTTGTTAACGCTTTATGTGGTATTACTAATTGATTTCTTTTATTTAATATGCACGATATGGTCTTAGGTATAGACCTGCCCCGTTTTTTACCATTGACCATACTGTTGGTTTTTTATTACCCTTTCTGGTGGAACGTCGTTTTCTTCTAATATTTCCTCCATGTTTCGTCTTAGTTAAACTTTTTTTACCCCTACTTCTCCTTTTTCCACCTCCTACTGCTGTTTTAGCCTTCATACCTGCTGTTACCGCTAAAGCCGCCGCTTTTTCTGCAATACTAGCGTCACTAGACTTTACTCGTTGCCAAGCTATATCCGCGAGCTTTTTATCAGCTATCGATCTATTTTTTGTATCGCTAAATGTGGAATATGCTATATCGTGTTCTTTACAAGCTTGATCTAACTTATTTATGCCTGGATCACCTCTTTCTAACCGTTTTTTCAATTTCGTTCCTGGTCCGCAATATTGATAACCTCCTGGTATATGAAATTCGTATGGTAAAGCGTCTATTGCTCTATTTACGACAGATCCTACTGGAATTCGATTTAAAGCTTTACTTAATAGAGAAACCGCTGTGGATGTAATCCCACCTCCTTTCCTTACAGTGTCTCGATATGGACTGATGTACTGAAATGTCATGATTGTCTTTTATAATTGAAATGCACAACTTATGTGTTACCTCTATGACGAGTTGGACATAAATGAAGTCATTTATTAAGTTATATAATTAAATATCCAAATCACCCCAATCTGAGGATCTAAACTTCTGGGTGGGAGGATTAATGAAATATTTTTTAAAAATCTCATTTTTAATCCAAGTACCTCTGTTACTTTCACTTAAAACATTAGGTTTTGATATATAATTGTGTGAATCAAACAATGCATTACCTAAAACTTTAATAAGAAAGTTTACAGTGACGGCATCATCCACATGTTGAGGGTCTTTAAGTTCTGTGATACGTTTATTATTACAAATATATACTTTGTTGTTGTGTGTCATACAATAATCTTTGATGTATTTTAAATTTACAGCATCATTTTCATCTTTTGGATAACCTATATCGTTAATAACAAATTTATAAAAAGAAAATCCGTCTTTTGTCTTTTCAGGTATTATAGAATGTAAATAACGTCTATTTATGCTGTCGTTTTCATCAATAGGGTCTGCTATGTTGGATATACGACGATTTTCAGCATTATACGTTTTTCCATTAAATGTTAAAGTATTTGTTAATTCTGATGATAAATAACCTCTGTTTATTGCATCAGTGTTTTGATTTGGCATACCAACGTTGGTAATTCTGTAATTACCAGCGTTATATGTATTTTTTTCTAGTTTTAATGTCGATGATATTTCTTTCTTTAAAACTTTTAAGTTTATTGCATCGTTTTCATCTGTAGGATCATTAATGTTTTTTAACCGTTTATTACTAATATCGTAATCTCCATCAGGTGTTTGTGGTAAACCAGCAGGTCTTTTTAAATTATTTGTATAATATAATCCATCCGAGGAATACCGTCCGAACTTGTCGACACTCATGGTGCAACTAAACAGCATTCTATAAAGTAGTGCATTTTTATGATGTTCATCCATTGGTTCTTTTTTATACAAATTAATCGTCTTTATGAGTTACATTTTCATCACTCCCAGGACATTTAAAATATTTTAAATCTGAACTAATTAACGCTTTATCTGCTTCATTTCTAAATACATGATTTCTATGAATAAATTCTTCACCAGACAATTTTCTAAATCCACTAAATGAATTTGGATCTGCAATTAATATATTTTGATAATCATTTACATCCATTAATTTAAATCTTTTGGTATTATAAATAAACTCTTGATTTGCACTATCATATTGTAATGTTTGTCCTACAGTTGCAGCATCCTTTGAATCTGTTCCTTGTGCCAAATTACCTATTTTCTTATTTTTCGCATTGAAAGTACTACCTCTTGGTTTGTCTAATATTAAAGATTGTTGTACTACAACACAATCGTTATCATCGATACCTGGAAATATGTTAATTATCCTTCTATTTGTACCCAACCAACTTCTATGATAATTGTTTGGATTAGTATGTAAAACTTGTGATAAAATCGGAACATCATGAGCATCTGTAGCTAATTGCGCATTTGATAATTTCATGTCTTTGCAATCCCAAACATTATTTTTTTGTTCAAGTAAAATAAAATTTTCATTTCCTTGTACAAACACATCACCCGACCGTGATACTACTTGATCCTGTTTTACAAATCCAGATGTTTCTTGCTTTAAAGTTTCCTTCATTTGACCCACTGTTGCACCATCTGATGGCGCTGAACCATCTTTTACATTTGCTAAACAATTACCGAGACAATCAATAACTCCTACATCACGTGTAATACAATGATCTTTTATATATTTGAGATTTACAGCATCATTTTCATTTTTCGGATAACCTATATCGTTAATAACAAATTTATAAAAAGAAAAACCATCTTTGGTCTTTTCAGGTATTATGGAATGTAAATAGCGTCTATTTACGCTGTCTTTTTCATCTTTAGGGTCATCTACGTTGGATATACGTTTATTGTTAGCACTATACGTTTTTCCATTGAATCTTAACGTATTTTTTAATTCAGATGTCAAATAACCTCTGTTTATTGCATCACCGTTTTGATTTGGTTTACCAACGTTGATAATTCTATGATTTTCTGCGTCATATGTGTTATTGTGTAGTCTTAATGTTGGTGATATCTTTTCCTTTAATATTTTTAAATTTATTGCATCGTTTTCATCCGTGGGATCTTTTATGTTTTTTAACCTTTTATTGCTAATATCATAATCTCCCTCAGGTGTCTGTGGTAAACCAGCACTTCTTTTTAAACTATTTGCGTAATGTAATCCATCCGAGGAATAACGTCCGAATTTGTCGACACTCATGATGCAACTGAATAGCATTTTAGGGAGTAACGCATTTTTATGAGATTACCCCGCGGTTTCTAAGTTCATCCACTAAAGCCACCCATTCGTTTTCCAATCCAGTATGACCCGCTTCTTTGGCTTCATGTATTAGTTTCATTCTATCCACCAATTTATTGATATTATTGTAATAAATTACGTTTGTATTGTATAGTTTCTTCATCAATCCTTTACCGGTGACTGATTTGCTTCTTTTTCTCGGTTCTGGGGAACTTAAATCTAAAGTGGATGCTACTAATCTTCTTTTTACAGGTTTTCTTCTTATAATAGGTATTAATTTGGAAACAAAATCTTTATATTTTACAGATTTATTTCTATATATGGGTGCTTCAGGTAAATAATTTCTTTTATATGCATTAGTTTGATCCAAAATTTTGCTATACACTTCCAAATCATCATTTTTTACTAATGCTTTTAAAGGTTTATTTTCAAATAATAATTCAAATAGCCCACTTGTTCCCTTATATATTTGATCACCTACGTGAATATTATCATGTTCATCGACATCTAATTTGCTATTACCAATCATTACACCTTCTTTGGACATTCTTGCTCCACAACTGTGGTATTTTTTAGTAGAATCAGTTCCAATTAACAGTTTTAACAAGTATTTTCTTCCTAACGGTCCTTTTGTATGAATAGTTTCACCCAATAAGCTTATGTTTGATGGTTCTTCTTCTGTTTTTTCTTCTTCACTCGCTATAGATACCACTTCTTCTTCACTACCAGCATATACATCTTCTCTTTCTGCCGTTGTATCACTAAATATGGAGGCTTCCGGGTCCTCATCGCTAATATCTTCTGATATTACACTTTCCCTTTCATATTCTGTTATTGGAGCAATAATATCACCTTGAAAAGAAGGTTTAGTCAATTTTTTGTTCAATTGTTTCAAAGGCTCTGTAATAGGTTTAAAAGTAGATTCGAGAAATTTCTCCCTTTCGCTGATACCTAACTTTAACGCTCTGTTTTTAGCCCGAATAGAATCACTAAGTGATTTAATTTCCTTTACTAACTTTTCTTGGTTAACCATGTTTGTAGCAAGACGTGCTGTACAAGAATGATTGTGTGATATAGTGCTTAGTGAATTAATATAAATTTATCGAAACCTATTCTGTATCGGCCGTTATTTAGTGGTTGTTCCTTCATAATTGTCAAAAATCCATAATTTTCAGCCCAAGCCTTACCACATATGTCTTTAAACCGTTCATATGACATATCCGCATTGACATGATCGTAATATATGTGTTTTAAGTTAGTTTCATCCTGTTTGAATACAATTAACACATTTGCATTGTCTCTTATCAGTTGTTTCGGTATTTTACTATAAGTCTGGCCTATGTAAATGCTATCTATATTGTTATGTCGTCCCATAGCGAAATAGCTCCTGATAGTGTTTTGGTTTTCACAGGATACGTCATCAAATATAAAAACTGAAAATGGTTTAGCTTCATGCGGTTGCATTACGCTTTCACTTGCATCAAACTTGTAATAATTCACTTCTGGCACATTATTAAATATTTTTTCTAATAATTGGTATTTGGGTTGTTGTAATGATTTGGAAAAGACATACAAGTTATTGAAACGCAATCCTTTTGGGTTTGTAATCAAATTGAATACTACATTTGTTTTACCACAATTGGATGGACCAGTTACAAGACAACGCACCCTGTTTGGTAACAGAACACCATGTTTGCCGCTGTTTAATTCCGAATTGTCCACCGTGAGTTCATCAATATTATTAATAGGAAAACTATCCTTTTGCGGTATTATCTCCATCCTTTGTAAAGGTTCAACCTAAAATGATGCTCCATCATTATATCAGATCCTTTTTAGGTATCCAAGAATCTTCACTCTTATTAAATCCTAACCATCGCACTTTTACTTTATCTTTTTTCCGTTGCAACACCTTTTCAACGAGATACACATCACCTACTGTGGATTTTAACATTTCATGTCCATAAAACCCTCCTTCGAGCAATTGTCCTTTATTATCTTTTAAAATGTAAGTTTCTGGTACTGTAGGTTGCACCTTAAATACGGTAAAAACCTCATTTGTCCAATTTGGTAGATATCTTTTACTGAACACACCTTTGTATTTGCTTATTCGCACTTTATCACCAACATTAAACACTTTAGGCTTTAGTTTTTCAACTTTTGGTTTAGTATTCATTTTTATACGTTTTAATACAAGTTTTTCATTTTTGCTAGTCACTTGGCTTGGTTTCATACCAATTGTTCTATGGAACTTGTTATTGTAATCTTTTATTAGTTTTGGTAACATATCAATCCATACGTGCGATCCTCTGTTTGAAAACATCTTGTACATCGCACCTTTTAAAGTTCGATTGAATCTTTCTATGATTGATGCTTTTACCTCTGAATTAGTCGAATAATGGTTTATGTCGTGTTTTTTCATTAAATTTGAAAATTCTTTATTGAAATATTCTTTACCATCATCGGTTTGTAAATGTTTTATGGTATTTTTGTATCTATGTATCGCAGTTGCCATGGCTTTTGTTACACTCTTGCCGGTTTTATCTTTTAGCGGTAAAGCATCTGCCATTTTTGTAAAACAATTGATAATAGTCAATATATATTTAAAACCTTTATTTTGTTTACTATAAGGAATCATTTCTATTAAGTCCGCTTGATATAAGTCGTTCATTCCTTTTATAACGGTATTTCTACGGGGAAATTTTCTTCTAGCAGGTTTATGAAGTTCATTAACAATTTTTTGTTTTAAATCCATTTTTAATCCTTCCGTTATTACGGTTGAAATAGAAATGAACTTTATGTATGTATTAAACCCTATTTAAGTCTGTTAAGGTATTCTAAATTGGTAAGAAATACAATTTAAATATATTTCCTTAACCCTCAAGGACATGGTTTGGGAAATGTCCGAGTAATGGTTTTTTATTACATTACCCCCAGGTTAAGGTATTATATAAATGAATGATATTTAAAAAATATAGTTCATTTATATGATACCCCCCTCCCTTATTTTAAGAGGGTTAAGAAAATAATTTTATAAACAATTTATTAATTATGTTTAGGTTGTTATATTACCAATAAAGTGGAAATAAAGATTTGTTTTTAATTAAAAACTGATTTTAAATGTGTCAAGGTCATTCAAATTAATGTAAAAAAATGGGGAACAAGGCGTTTGACTTGCCGTGTTCCCCATTTTTTTACGGAAGGAAAAGGAATTTAGGTCGAAGAAGGACGAAGAGGGACGAAGAATAGGTTAATTGTTGATAGGGTTAAGAGAGTAGTGGCCGAAAAAGGAACTTTAGGTCAAAAAAAGGACGAAGAGGACGAAGAATAGGTTAGTTGTTGATGGGGTTAAGGGAGTAGTGGCCGAAAGGAAGAGTGTTGATTTTGTCATCCATAATGTGTCTTTTGTCATCCTTGTTCGAGAGTGCTTTCTTAACTTCTGTAACACTGTACACTTTGTGTTTTTCACTCCTTATGGTGTTAAATTTGGCAGTCAAGGTGGTGTCGTTAAATAAACAGTTTTTGTATTGTTCAAAGTTTACATTTTTCTTCAAATAACTTGTCTTCACACCTTTTGCTTTTTTGGTGGTAGATGTTTCTTCTTGATGTCCTTTATATACTTTAAAAGAATATAATTTGGACATTAGTGCAACGATTTCTTCCATGCTTGCTCCATTGCATTCATCTTTGAATTTGCCTAAAACTTTCTTATTATTTTCATTAAAGTTCGGGTGATTTCTTGGGTAGTCGGAAAAATCAAAATCATTTTTGTGTATGAACGTCCGAAGGTCTTCATACATGTCTTGTGTCTTAATCCAATAAATTAGTGCGTCCGTGTCCATGTAGGCTACTCCAATATTTTCTCTTCCATAATGTTGAACCATTTTGTTGTAATGAAAGTCATACATGTGCGTTTTACTTATATCCAATATTGACATTCCTATGTACAACGGTCTATCCATTACTATCTTGGTTTTCTTCATGCTGACTGCTACCAAGTTTTCATTAATTATCATACTTGTTCCAAAATTTGGTTTCTGTACAAGTTTCTGCATCTGTCTGGGGTTTGTTACTAATTTTACAATTTTGTGTTCCCTTTTGTTTTCTAAAGTTTTTCCAAATATTGCATTGTTCATGAGCTTGTAAAAATCTTTTTCAAAAGCTGATGTTGCTGCTGCTCTCCTTGCAGTGTTTGAATCAATGTATGGTTTTAAATAACAAGATTGTGAAAATTTTAAAACTCTATGAATTTTGGTAATAATCAATCCTAATTCCAACGCTTGTTGTACAACCCAATAGTGCGCAACATAACGGTTTTTGTTGTTTAATGTCATCATTAATTTGGGCCATTTTCCCGTCGGTGATACTTCAGTTTTAGCCAACAGCGGCAAGTCGTAATGATGATCGTGTAGGTGTACTGGATACTCAAAATCGCAGTCTAAGATGTAGCCGGTGTCACCTTCTTTGGGAATATCCATAATATTTTCAATTGAATCAGGGTCTACCCATTGAAAGTCGCCATACGGAAGGGGTTTGGACATCGCCCAACCATACAAATTATTCGCATCAAAATAGCCAAGAAAAATCGAATCTTTAGTCTCATCATAATTTGATAGAAATTTATTGTTAGCTTTCACATGTCTTGTAACAGCCTGGGTCAATCCACCGCGTACACCCGATTCGATCATCAAAACCATATCGATGTCGGTTAACAGCTCCAACTTGCACTCGGTGGATTTTAACATGGCCTGCCATGCTAAGCCGGGAGATGTAAACGAATGAAGGGGGTCCAGTCCGTAAGCGGTGAAACAGGTGTTCCTAAATTCTTCCATTATGTCACACAATAATGTTACATCTAGTTTTACATAAAAGTCGGAATAATCACCCAAGGTATTTATTCCTAATTCATTCCAGACTTTCTAAGCATGATTATAATCTTCAATTGAAATTTCGGTTTCAGTTAATTTACCTTTAAACGCTTCGATAGGTGGTAGTCTTGTTTCTTCAAATTTTTCCATTCCTGTAATATAATCATAAGGAAAAACTCCTTTCCTTAGCACCAAGTCCATTTTATCTTTTGGCACAATTTTTCTGGTTTCTTTTAAATCCTGTCGTCTTAAATTTTTAGTTAGGTTGGCAAGGCTAGATGACATGAATCGAAAAGAGTCCACGAATCGAAGCTTCATCTTGCCAACAGTCTTGGAAAAACTAATGTAATTTTCTGTGCTGTTGGCCAAAACATCAATTTTCCCATCATCCCTGCCCAATTCCGGAATAATAAAATGTGAATCATAACCACTAAGGTTATGCAAAACAACTGGAATGAATTTCGGAAGTTTATAATTAATATTACAAGCATTGCAAGCAGCCCCTCTGTAATAACCAGTAAGGTGATCGTGATCATGGACTTTATGGTTGTCAAGAGTAAATTCTTTTTTACACAAGTAACAATTAGTGGCATTGATATATTGAATTTCCTCCTCTTCATCAAGAGGTAACATTGGAATAATATTACTGTACACTTCTTCAACCTTACCAGCTATATAATACAAGTTATCTACAAAATGTTTAGCAGCATCCTCACCTCTGTACAAAATTGGGGTTGAACTTAAACCAAAATTTTTCAAATGTTCTTCTGACAGTGTGGATTTAACAAGCAAACAAAAACTGTTAGGTTTATGCAGCTGATATTTTGTCCTACTGGTAATTTCCCCTTCTGGATGTTCTTGGGGTACCAGTGTGGACTCAAAGTCTGCATAAATTACAAATGGTACCCTATATTGATGGCTAATCTTTTCAAATTTTACAATAGAGCGAGTAGGTGCAGGCAAACTAATTTTGCATTCAAAATTTTCATTACAGAGTCTCTGGTGTTCTTGTAGCCATTCCGCACCTCCTCTCCTTACTTCTTTTGACACAAAACAAAAACATCGCTTACAAATCGTTATATGACCATGATGCTTAGTAACTTGACTTCTGACAAGTTGTTCAAAATTCTTTATATATACATAGTGTGAAATTTCACCTTTAGTTATTAATAACAAATCAGTATGGTTCCTAAGTTCAGTTTTAGTTACCCTTAAGGGGTACACATTATTTGCATCATCCAAACCAAAATATTTACACTAACACCAGGATTGTGTTTCTCAAACTTAGAAATATCTGAAATTTTTACAGGGTAAGATAGTCCTACAAAATTATACCTATTATTTACATTTACATAATGTCCACTTACTCTCCAAGGATTCTGTGTAGGCAAAATATATTTACACAACATAGCATACTTAAAACACTCATTATCTTCATTCTGTACATTTATACATGCTTTAGTTTTCTCAATGGCTTTTGGTAGAGGGATGTAGCTGCTTCCTCTCATACCAAATTCGTGCTTATGCACTCTTAAATCTAAACCCTCTACAGATGTAAACATCCAACCTGACCCTCGCCCCTCATGTTCCTGCAGTTTTGCCATCAATTCTTCTATACATTCATTTACAATTTGATTTATATCCGAGCCAAACATCAAAGTACGGTTTTTTGTTATGAAACCTCGAAGTGTGGTTTCACCATCAGATTTACTAAATTTTGCATCCAACACTAAACCAAATTTAATAACATTTAATCTTGCCAATTCTTTAGTTAAAGTTTCACAAATCAATGATTTTGCCTCGGTTACAAAATTTTCTAAATCTAGTTGCACATTATTTATTTTGTTATGTATTACCGTGCGTCCGGGAAAAGCAGTTGTGCGTAAGTGTCTGGTTCCTTCTTGTTCTGTTTCTATATTCAAATCCATGTCCGTGTCTAAATCTGTATCAGTGTCTGTTTCTTCATCTTCTCGTTCCGCAACAATTCCTCTTCTAAGTCCTGACGGTCCAGCACCTCCAAATTGGATCACGCTGGGTCGTCCCTGCTGCATTTGTTGCAAATAACTCTCCCAGTTGTCGAGCCGTTGATTAAATTCATCCAAAAATTCGTCAATCCAATCGCAGTCCATTTCATTAGCCGTTAAACTTGCCGGGTCTTCCATATGTAATTCTTGATGTATAGCTAAAATGTCTTCATCTGGGAAAAATTCCCCACAAATATGGCAAAGAAGCATTTTAACACTTTTTACCACTAGCGTCTTTAGATGTTACCTCTACAAAAGTTCACCAAAGAATGAGAGACGCTCTTGGCCAACCTCCTTTTATAGCGGGTGGTGGGGGGTGATCTTGGGAAAACCCGTTCTGCGCATGCGCAGAACAAATCTGAACATGCGCAGAACAAGATGTAATATATTTATATAGAATTTACTATTTAGGACAAATATATAGGTCAAGGCCACCTTAAATGTGGTAAAAAAGAGGGAACACTGGATAAGAGATGGTAGTAAGATTGACTTTCTAACAAATATTTTCAATAATATGTCAACTGGTTCAAAAGTTAAATATTTTTATTATTTACTGCCCAATTTGTTCAAAATTAAAACTTTTAAATATATTTGTTTGAACAAATGCTTTGGGCACACTTACCACACGCCAAAACTCAAAATATGTACAGAATTAAAACTGATCTCGCGGGGAAATACTGATGTGCTACATAACATTGGTCATCTGACTCGATTTTTTTTTGTTTCCTTTAAGTCTTGTCTTCGTAAATTAGCTGTTAGTTTGCTAAGGCTGTTGGCAAGATCAAGCTTCGATTCGTGGATTCTTATAAATCTATAAGAATCTACAAATTTAAGCTTGATCTTGCCAACAGTCTTGGAAAAACTAACAGCTTATTTATAAAACCAAGACTTGAAGGAAACCAAAAAAGAAATCGACTCAGATAACCAGTGTGAGGTGGCTACATTAG
>JAQYXR010001746.1:0-25999 GCA_030545055.2 Neoaliturus tenellus | reverse complement strand
GTTTCACAATAACTTTTGGACAAAATAAATATACGTGTCACACTTCCTGTTAATTTTATGCTTGATTAGCTTGCTTAATTTAGACGAATGGGCACACTAGTGGGTACTAAACTTAAAAATCTTCTACACAACATACAATTTAGGGTGGGTACCCACGAGAGACACTTGTCGCCGCGACACCGCAGGCGCGTCGTAGCGGACCAGAGTCAAGCACAGGCTGCCGCCGGGTCTCGTGTGTATCCCACCCTGGCTTATATTGTTATACGCGTACATGATAAAATTTTAATTAGTTTATGGTAAATTTCAACATTCACTATTAGTCAAAACACTTACCAAAGGTGAAGGTGTTCCAATGTTCTTCCTGCAACAGTTGTTGAGGAGTCATGATGGGCACTAGTTGTTGATTGGCCATGATGATCCAAGAGAAGAAACTATTAACTAATAACTCCGATCAAATAAACCGAACAATACAAATCAGGTGTAGCACTTAAATCGCAGCTAACTATGCAGGTTAAATCGTACAACCGCTCCGTTGCAAATACGATCACCAAATGATGGATATCCATTTTTAATAATACAAATGTACACAAAATCGTGAGAAGGGGGTTTAAAAAAAGATCCAGACAAATTCAGCGGAAGTGAAGACCGCGATTCTCTGTAATCTAAAACGACTCCAAGTGCAAGAATAGGGATTGAAATGTAGATAAACTAGTACATTGTTATATCAAACCGTCAAACGATAATAAATCTTAATGTGTCATTCGTTTCAATACACAACATATTATGTCGCTTGCACTGTTTTCTGACCATTATATATCAAAATGTTTACTCTCGTTATCTTTGTTATGTTCAAGTTATTTGCGTTGCCTATTTTAAATATGTTTAATGGCTTGAAAATAAATGAAATTGAAAAAATTAATGCTTATTTTAGTTTTAAGAAAGGTTTGTAATTTGCTCCGGCAATTGCAGAATGTCAAACAATATGCGATATACGGTAAATAAGCTACATAAAGCTTTGAAAAAAAAAAAATTGGAAATACATAAATTTATATACTTAATAAATAGTTTATAAGTAACTTGTCGTATATCGCATTTGTAAAAGACCTACACGCATTCCACGCAGTTGCACTGCATTATATCGTCTGACATTGCCACATTCCCAATGCCCGGGTATGCCCTGGCGCAGGCGGCCATGAACCTCACAAACCTCTCACGAGGCGTAGCGAGTCGAAGAAGGACTTTTCGTCGATACATCCACTCGCTCGTGTATTTCTTGGCCAACTCAACTTCATTGCACCCACGCAACACTTTTTTAGCCATTTTCAGGCGTTCTCATTGTTTTGCGTATGCGACCGCCAGGGTTGTTTAGGCACACCATTGGCACCGATTGGAGCTGGTCCTCTAAAAAGGGTGTCTAGGCATTCGGGATGAAAATGACCAGCCGGTACGAAGAAGGGGTCAAGTTCTCGTGGAGGGTCGACAAAGTGGTATTTGTGCACCACAACACTGTGACCCCTGTACAACTGAGATAGAATCCTGTAGCTTCTCCAGTCGTCAGAATAAATGTGCGAATAGTGGTCGATGATTGATTGAATGATGGGTAGTAGGGTGGCCCGTCTTCTGTCATCGACAATCACGCCGAAAACGGTCTTTGTCACCCTACTTATCCCACCTAAAAACCAAACATGTGCCGTCACACATGTGCCAAACATGTGCCCTTCCCTGCCGATACTTCCTCTTGAAGAGATGGGTTTAATCGATTTCTACGATGTCCTCCATCCCTCCGATTTGGTTTAGCTCGTGCCATGCAATTTTGTGGGCAACGTCCCGGAAGTAGGCGTACCACGCCCGGCAGGTGTCTTCGGCGATGTTGCCCACCCTCCAACCTCGCCTGAAAAAGGAAAATATTTTTAAACACTTTGTTTTTTTCTTGATATCATGGTGATACGTTCTGTAATCAAAGGTACTCCTATTAATTTTATTAAAAAATCAGCTAAGTATCATATTTAGTTGTGTGCAATGACACCATATCATCCTGTCAATTTTGGCACACGTTTTCAATATGTTACATAAATTTAGTTACATTGTCCAAAAACGAGGACATGAAGGTAGTAAACTACAGAAAAAAACAAATAGAGTATAAGAAATTGCGGCATCTCTGTACAATTAATGAAGAATTAAATTTGATAAATGTATTTTATATGCCTGAATATTATGGAGCATATTAAACTATTTTAAAGGATAACTTCCTAACAAAACAACATATTTCCAACTCTGGCTCAGCCTTTTAACAAGTAAAAAAATATTAATGGTAATAAATATAAATAGTACATGATTATATTTTCACAATCAATAATAATAACAGGGAGTCGTACAAGTGCTGTAGTAGAAAAAAACCTAACTACCTGTGTACGTTCATGTAATATATTTTATTACAGTTTTTGGTTTTTAACTTGTTGCCAATGAAAGTTCATATAGGCCTACAGAACATGCCTAATGGTGATAGATTATAACTACTCTTCAGACCTTAGAAGGGGGGCTTATTTACGTTTGGCGTCTATTACACAGTGACGGACGCCGCCGGACCAGACACCGTACCGATCGTCGGGGTGAGCGCTCTGGAGGCGGTTTTCTGGCGAAACATGAAATAAAATATACTCGCGGTTTAGGTCCGGTGTACGGTAGTATGTCAGTGTCAGTTTTTGCCCCGTTCCCATCCCGAGCGTCGGCCCGGGAACTATTAATTACCCACGCGGTTTTTGGCCTCCTCGAGCTGATCAGATGGCTGGATACAAATTCGCCAGGTCCCAAACAGGTAGGGAATCGGGGCTCTCAAAACATGCAAACTCGCCTGTTCTAAGAATCCGCCCACACCCCCTGATCGCGGTGGACGGGTAGATGACCCGGTTTAAGTATGTGTTAATTCATCGGTTAATTTTCGGTGACTACCTACCCTGCCAATATTTAAGCGATAAGCGGGATATTAAATCGGCCAAGCAACGTCACTGTGGAAAATTTCTAGGTCACCTAATTTCCGACCGTTACAAGGAAATTAGGTCAATAGACGAATTCCGTCGCTATTACGGTCCGGTTTATACGTTAGTGTCTTAGTTAAGAGAAGACCAGTATATTGTTGTCCATTAAATGCAGTTTCATCGCTAGCGACCGCTTGTCCATTGTCCGAATATATTTTCTGGCTGCATTGCATCTGAGTGAGCAGATAATGGTTGTTCCTATGTTATTTGGTCATGTATATGAGATCCTTAATTGTTAAATATACCCTAGTATTTTCCACAGAGCCGGGTTAACAGAGCCTAGTATTTAACCCTATTATTCCGGGTTAACAGAGCCTTGCGCGTTGGTTTTAATTAACTTTTGATACAGTGTCATGGTAATAAAAGCTATTAAATTTTCACCAACAACCAATTATACCTCTTCACAATTAACAGCTGTTTCAAAAGGTCTGCTTAACATTTCTGTTCCTTTATTTTTGTACACTTTGCGTTGTTTTTTCGTTACCAAAATAGCAACACATAAGACCAATGTTAAAAATTACGATTTTAAAACCTTAAATTAAACCCAATTCGATTTTTTTCGGATTGAGGCTGTTTCTAATCTTATTTTTATGCCAAAAAACTCTTAATTGCAAAGTTTAAGCAAAATCTACCCGCTAGATTTCAAGATCGTGGAACATACATCCCTTCAGACATTGCTCGTATTATAGTACAGGAATAGCTCATTGTTGGAACTCACGTATATATTACAGGTCTCTGTTCAACTCATTTAATAATCTGCCGGTTAATCTGGCCATTTTTTAATATGGCCGGCAGTCCGGTCCCGAGGTGGCCGGGTTTGAGGGATTCTAATAGTAGTGTTCTCACTCTAACTCTAGTGGTGTTAGCAATAGTTTAACAAACCCCTATAGTGACTTGGCCTGATGAACAGGAGCACTATAAAATTTAAATAAAATTTTGACATTTAATGTTTTATGAAACGGTATAATTTTCATTTACTAATTCCCCTCCGTGTTTGAGTATACGGACATACGTTGTTAACATACCTGCGCTTGTGGAACTCCGTTGAGCCACAGGTAGGCCAACTTGCAGATGACGTCTGCGCCCAGATGCGTTCCCATGAGGAGGGTATTAACCAGTGGCGACGTCTTCTTTCGGCACTGTAAAACCGCCAACCGGTCCCCGTGACGGCTTCGGTCCAGGTACGCATGAGGGGACCGCCTGGGCAGATGGGGCATCTCACAGCCGTCTCCCTGCTTGGGATTACTTCCAGATTTTGTAACAGGAGAACACCTTGCTTCTTGGCCACCTGGTCATCTGATGTGAAGTAGCAACCTGAAAATGTAAAAAAAAAACTTGGGAAATGAAATAATTCAATATCATAGAAATACAGAGTTGTTATAAATTTATTAACGGACACATTTTCAAATACAATCTAAACATATAATACCCCCGTCGCATCAGACCTGCGTACCCAGCGAATTTCCCAAGGACATTTTGGGATATTTTATATTTCCCCATAAAATGTAGGGGGGTGAGAGTAAGTAGGTTTGCCATTGGTTTGGTAGGTACATATTAGTAAAACCCTACCTGGTGAATGTACATACTAAATTTTATCCGATTATGGTGTTCTTTTTATTTTCCCCATAAACCCCATAGCGTTGAGTACGTAGGTTTGCCGCCATGTGGGTTTTGTAAGCAAATATAAGTTAAACGTACTGAATGTGTTACTGAATGTACATACCAAATAATGTTATCAAGACATGTCAATAAATAAGAAAACATTATTACAAAAATATTAATTTTGTATTATTAATTTTGGCGTGGCGCCCCATTCGGCCCTGAATATCCTAAAATTTCTTATCAATTAAAAATAAATTGTTTTTTGTCTAATTTTATACTGCACTAATAAGATCTTAAGGTAAATATAAAATATTTATTCGCTAATGACTGTAAAAAATGGTTATTCTCTAAACTCACAACAAATTCTTGCTGAATGTAAATAATAAAAATTTTGAAAAATGCATACAAGTTTAAGCATAACTGATAAAAAAAATATGAATAAGTTTTTTTCTGACCCAATATACAATTTTTTAGGGCAAACGCTCCTTTGGTTTCCGAATCCGTTGATTAGAAATACATTATATGTATATTTAATTGATATATAATACATATAATATATATATATATACATATATATATATATACATATATATATATATATATATATACATTCTCTTTTATAAATATAGATAACACGATAACTAACTATTAACTAATATATCTAAGAAAATAGCACAAGCCAACGACTGTAGAGGAAAAAACAAGGACCTTTTATGTTTCACAATAACTTTTGGACAAAATAAATATACGTGTCACACTTCCTGTTAATTTTATGCTTGATTAGCTTGCTTAATTTAGACGAATGGGCACACTAGTGGGTACTAAACTTAAAAATCTTCTACACAACATACAATTTAGGGTGGGTACCCACGAGAGACACTTGTCGCCGCGACACCGCAGGCGCGTCGTAGCGGACCAGAGTCAAGCACAGGCTGCCGCCGGGTCTCGTGTGTATCCCACCCTGGCTTATATTGTTATACGCGTACATGATAAAATTTTAATTAGTTTATGGTAAATTTCAACATTCACTATTAGTCAAAACACTTACCAAAGGTGAAGGTGTTCCAATGTTCTTCCTGCAACAGTTGTTGAGGAGTCATGATGGGCACTAGTTGTTGATTGGCCATGATGATCCAAGAGAAGAAACTATTAACTAATAACTCCGATCAAATAAACCGAACAATACAAATCAGGTGTAGCACTTAAATCGCAGCTAACTATGCAGGTTAAATCGTACAACCGCTCCGTTGCAAATACGATCACCAAATGATGGATATCCATTTTTAATAATACAAATGTACACAAAATCGTGAGAAGGGGGTTTAAAAATACCCCCGTCGCAGCAGACCTGCGTACTCAGCGAATTTCCAAATTAGTAGTATTAATTATGACCAGATAAACCTGTAAACCAAAAATCATCACAAGCTCATAAATAGGGAAATAAATGTTTATCTCCTTATGATAAATGTAGGGAAAGAGTATGCAGGTATGCTGCCATGGGGAACACTAAAAGTAGGTTTTTAGCATTAAAAAAAAATTATTTTGACCATATCAAGCCATACACTAAATTTCATCAATATCTTTCCATTGCTAAAGGAGTTTGCCTATTCTCCATATGATGAACATTGGAAAAGAGTATGCAGGTTTGCTGCCATGATAAGCACAAAAACCAAGATTTTTTACCATAAATGGATGAATCTCAACCAAATGAAGCTGAATACCAAGTTTCATCCAAAAACATTGGTTAATAAGTGAAATATTAACACATCCTTATTCTCCATAAGATTAACATTGGAGCCTCAAAATACAACGTACTGTCTTTAGACTTTGTAATATCTCGGTAACCAATGGAGATAGAGCAAAGCTTCAAAATGATAAATTGTGTGTTTTTTTGAGCTAAATCCAATGGTCAAAATAAAAATTTGAAATTTTTAAAAATTACATATGAAAAATGCAAAAAACCCATTTTTGGGGTACAAAACCCCCCAAAACTACCCCTTCCGATAGGTCGATATGTCTGGTTTACGAACTCATCCGAATAAACGTAGGATTACACATTTCTACCAAATTTGGTGTCGATCGGACCATTTTTACGAGAGTTATCGTGTCTAGGGACACATACATATATATATATACATATATATATATATATACATATATATATATATATACACATATATACATATATATATATATAAAAATTTTAATGACTATTATTTTTGGTCTCTGGGCACCTGAAAACAAAAAAGTAACATGGTCCCGGGCTTAGGTCTTACCATGAGACCTACGGTAATAGCTTATTCCCTATGGGAAATTCGCTAAAAGATCCAGACAAATTCAGCGGAAGTGAAGACCGCGATTCTCTGTAATCTAAAACGACTCCAAGTGCAAGAATAGGGATTGAAATGTAGATAAACTAGTACATTGTTATATCAAACCGTCAAACGATAATAAATCTTAATGTGTCATTCGTTTCAATACACAACATATTATGTCGCTTGCACTGTTTTCTGACCATTATATATCAAAATGTTTACTCTCGTTATCTTTGTTATGTTCAAGTTATTTGCGTTGCCTATTTTAAATATGTTTAATGGCTTGAAAATAAATGAAATTGAAAAAATTAATGCTTATTTTAGTTTTAAGAAAGGTTTGTAATTTGCTCCGGCAATTGCAGAATGTCAAACAATATGCGATATACGGTAAATAAGCTACATAAAGCTTTGAAAAAAAAAAATTGGAAATACATAAATTTATATACTTAATAAATAGTTTATAAGTAACTTGTCGTATATCGCATTTGTAAAAGACCTACACGCATTCCACGCAGTTGCACTGCATTATATCGTCTGACATTGCCACATTCCCAATGCCCGGGTATGCCCTGGCGCAGGCGGCCATGAACCTCACAAACCTCTCACGAGGCGTAGCGAGTCGAAGAAGGACTTTTCGTCGATACATCCACTCGCTCGTGTATTTCTTGGCCAACTCAACTTCATTGCACCCACGCAACACTTTTTTAGCCATTTTCAGGCGTTCTCATTGTTTTGCGTATGCGACCGCCAGGGTTGTTTAGGCACACCATTGGCACCGATTGGAGCTGGTCCTCTAAAAAGGGTGTCTAGGCATTCGGGATGAAAATGACCAGCCGGTACGAAGAAGGGGTCAAGTTCTCGTGGAGGGTCGACAAAGTGGTATTTGTGCACCACAACACTGTGACCCCTGTACAACTGAGATAGAATCCTGTAGCTTCTCCAGTCGTCAGAATAAATGTGCGAATAGTGGTCGATGATTGATTGAATGATGGGTAGTAGGGTGGCCCGTCTTCTGTCATCGACAATCACGCCGAAAACGGTCTTTGTCACCCTACTTATCCCACCAAAAAACCAAACATGTGCCGTCACACATGTGCCAAACATGTGCCCTTCCCTGCCGATACTTCCTCTTGAAGAGATGGGTTTAATCGATTTCTACGATGTCCTCCATCCCTCCGATTTGGTTTAGCTCGTGCCATGCAATTTTGTGGGCAACGTCCCGGAAGTAGGCGTACCACGCCCGGCAGGTGTCTTCGGCGATGTTGCCCACCTCCAACCTCGCCTGAAAAAGGAAAATATTTTTAAACACTTTGTTTTTTTCTTGATATCATGGTGATACGTTCTGTAATCAAAGGTACTCCTATTAATTTTATTAAAAAATCAGCTAAGTATCATATTTAGTTGTGTGCAATGACACCATATCATCCTGTCAATTTTGGCACACGTTTTCAATATGTTACATAAATTTAGTTACATTGTCCAAAAACGAGGACATGAAGGTAGTAAACTACAGAAAAAAACAAATAGAGTATAAGAAATTGCGGCATCTCTGTACAATTAATGAAGAATTAAATTTGATAAATGTATTTTATATGCCTGAATATTATGGAGCATATTAAACTATTTTAAAGGATAACTTCCTAACAAAACAACATATTTCCAACTCTGGCTCAGCCTTTTAACAAGTAAAAAAATATTAATGGTAATAAATATAAATAGTACATGATTATATTTTCACAATCAATAATAATAACAGGGAGTCGTACAAGTGCTGTAGTAGAAAAAAACCTAACTACCTGTGTACGTTCATGTAATATATTTTATTACAGTTTTTGGTTTTTAACTTGTTGCCAATGAAAGTTCATATAGGCCTACAGAACATGCCTAATGGTGATAGATTATAACTACTCTTCAGACCTTAGAAGGGGGGCTTATTTACGTTTGGCGTCTATTACACAGTGACGGACGCCGCCGGACCAGACACCGTACCGATCGTCGGGGTGAGCGCTCTGGAGGCGGTTTTCTGGCGAAACATGAAATAAAATATACTCGCGGTTTAGGTCCGGTGTACGGTAGTATGTCAGTGTCAGTTTTTGCCCCGTTCCCATCCCGAGCGTCGGCCCGGGAACTATTAATTACCCACGCGGTTTTTGGCCTCCTCGAGCTGATCAGATGGCTGGATACAAATTCGCCAGGTCCCAAACAGGTAGGGAATCGGGGCTCTCAAAACATGCAAACTCGCCTGTTCTAAGAATCCGCCCACACCCCCTGATCGCGGTGGACGGGTAGATGACCCGGTTTAAGTATGTGTTAATTCATCGGTTAATTTTCGGTGACTACCTACCCTGCCAATATTTAAGCGATAAGCGGGATATTAAATCGGCCAAGCAACGTCACTGTGGAAAATTTCTAGGTCACCTAATTTCCGACCGTTACAAGGAAATTAGGTCAATAGACGAATTCCGTCGCTATTACGGTCCGGTTTATACGTTAGTGTCTTAGTTAAGAGAAGACCAGTATATTGTTGTCCATTAAATGCAGTTTCATCGCTAGCGACCGCTTGTCCATTGTCCGAATATATTTTCTGGCTGCATTGCATCTGAGTGAGCAGATAATGGTTGTTCCTATGTTATTTGGGCATGTATATGAGATCCTTAATTGTTAAATATACCCTAGTATTTTCCACAGAGCCGGGTTAACAGAGCCTAGTATTTAACCCTATTATTCCGGGTTAACAGAGCCTTGCGCGTTGGTTTTAATTAACTTTTGATACAGTGTCATGGTAATAAAAGCTATTAAATTTTCACCAACAACCAATTATACCTCTTCACAATTAACAGCTGTTTCAAAAGGTCTGCTTAACATTTCTGTTCCTTTATTTTTGTACACTTTGCGTTGTTTTTTCGTTACCAAAATAGCAACACATAAGACCAATGTTAAAAATTACGATTTTAAAACCTTAAATTAAACCCAATTCGATTTTTTTCGGATTGAGGCTGTTTCTAATCTTATTTTTATGCCAAAAAACTCTTAATTGCAAAGTTTAAGCAAAATCTACCCGCTAGATTTCAAGATCGTGGAACATACATCCCTTCAGACATTGCTCGTATTATAGTACAGGAATAGCTCATTGTTGGAACTCACGTATATATTACAGGTCTCTGTTCAACTCATTTAATAATCTGCCGGTTAATCTGGCCATTTTTTAATATGGCCGGCAGTCCGGTCCCGAGGTGGCCGGGTTTGAGGGATTCTAATAGTAGTGTTCTCACTCTAACTCTAGTGGTGTTAGCAATAGTTTAACAAACCCCTATAGTGACTTGGCCTGATGAACAGGAGCACTATAAAATTTAAATAAAATTTTGACATTTAATGTTTTATGAAACGGTATAATTTTCATTTACTAATTCCCCTCCGTGTTTGAGTATACGGACATACGTTGTTAACATACCTGCGCTTGTGGAACTCCGTTGAGCCACAGGTAGGCCAACTTGCAGATGACGTCTGCGCCCAGATGCGTTCCCATGAGGAGGGTATTAACCAGTGGCGACGTCTTCTTTCGGCACTGTAAAACCGCCAACCGGTCCCCGTGACGGCTTCGGTCCAGGTACGCATGAGGGGACCGCCTGGGCAGATGGGGCATCTCACAGCCGTCTCCCTGCTTGGGATTACTTCCAGATTTTGTAACAGGAGAACACCTTGCTTCTTGGCCACCTGGTCATCTGATGTGAAGTAGCAACCTGAAAATGTAAAAAAAAAACTTGGGAAATGAAATAATTCAATATCATAGAAATACAGAGTTGTTATAAATTTATTAACGGACACATTTTCAAATACAATCTAAACATATAATACCCCCGTCGCATCAGACCTGCGTACCCAGCGAATTTCCCAAGGACATTTTGGGATATTTTATATTTCCCCATAAAATGTAGGGGGGTGAGAGTAAGTAGGTTTGCCATTGGTTTGGTAGGTACATATTAGTAAAACCCTACCTGGTGAATGTACATACTAAATTTTATCCGATTATGGTGTTCTTTTTATTTTCCCCATAAACCCCATAGCGTTGAGTACGTAGGTTTGCCGCCATGTGGGTTTTGTAAGCAAATATAAGTTAAACGTACTGAATGTGTTACTGAATGTACATACCAAATAATGTTATCAAGACATGTCAATAAATAAGAAAACATTATTACAAAAATATTAATTTTGTATTATTAATTTTGGCGTGGCGCCCCATTCGGCCCTGAATATCCTAAAATTTCTTATCAATTAAAAATAAATTGTTTTTTGTCTAATTTTATACTGCACTAATAAGATCTTAAGGTAAATATAAAATATTTATTCGCTAATGACTGTAAAAAATGGTTATTCTCTAAACTCACAACAAATTCTTGCTGAATGTAAATAATAAAAATTTTGAAAAATGCATACAAGTTTAAGCATAACTGATAAAAAAAATATGAATAAGTTTTTTTCTGACCCAATATACAATTTTTTAGGGCAAACGCTCCTTTGGTTTCCGAATCCGTTGATTAGAAATACATTATATGTATATTTAATTGATATATAATACATATAATATATATATATACATATATATATATATATACATATATATATATATATATATATACATTCTCTTTTATAAATATAGATAACACGATAACTAACTATTAACTAATATATCTAAGAAAATAGCACAAGCCAACGACTGTAGAGGAAAAAACAAGGACCTTTTATGTTTCACAATAACTTTTGGACAAAATAAATATACGTGTCACACTTCCTGTTAATTTTATGCTTGATTAGCTTGCTTAATTTAGACGAATGGGCACACTAGTGGGTACTAAACTTAAAAATCTTCTACACAACATACAATTTAGGGTGGGTACCCACGAGAGACACTTGTCGCCGCGACACCGCAGGCGCGTCGTAGCGGACCAGAGTCAAGCACAGGCTGCCGCCGGGTCTCGTGTGTATCCCACCCTGGCTTATATTGTTATACGCGTACATGATAAAATTTTAATTAGTTTATGGTAAATTTCAACATTCACTATTAGTCAAAACACTTACCAAAGGTGAAGGTGTTCCAATGTTCTTCCTGCAACAGTTGTTGAGGAGTCATGATGGGCACTAGTTGTTGATTGGCCATGATGATCCAAGAGAAGAAACTATTAACTAATAACTCCGATCAAATAAACCGAACAATACAAATCAGGTGTAGCACTTAAATCGCAGCTAACTATGCAGGTTAAATCGTACAACCGCTCCGTTGCAAATACGATCACCAAATGATGGATATCCATTTTTAATAATACAAATGTACACAAAATCGTGAGAAGGGGGTTTAAAAATACCCCCGTCGCAGCAGACCTGCGTACTCAGCGAATTTCCAAATTAGTAGTATTAATTATGACCAGATAAACCTGTAAACCAAAAATCATCACAAGCTCATAAATAGGGAAATAAATGTTTATCTCCTTATGATAAATGTAGGGAAAGAGTATGCAGGTATGCTGCCATGGGGAACACTAAAAGTAGGTTTTTAGCATTAAAAAAAAATTATTTTGACCATATCAAGCCATACACTAAATTTCATCAATATCTTTCCATTGCTAAAGGAGTTTGCCTATTCTCCATATGATGAACATTGGAAAAGAGTATGCAGGTTTGCTGCCATGATAAGCACAAAAACCAAGATTTTTTACCATAAATGGATGAATCTCAACCAAATGAAGCTGAATACCAAGTTTCATCCAAAAACATTGGTTAATAAGTGAAATATTAACACATCCTTATTCTCCATAAGATTAACATTGGAGCCTCAAAATACAACGTACTGTCTTTAGACTTTGTAATATCTCGGTAACCAATGGAGATAGAGCAAAGCTTCAAAATGATAAATTGTGTGTTTTTTTGAGCTAAATCCAATGGTCAAAATAAAAATTTGAAATTTTTAAAAATTACATATGAAAAATGCAAAAAACCCATTTTTGGGGTACAAAACCCCCCAAAACTACCCCTTCCGATAGGTCGATATGTCTGGTTTACGAACTCATCCGAATAAACGTAGGATTACACATTTCTACCAAATTTGGTGTCGATCGGACCATTTTTACGAGAGTTATCGTGTCTAGGGACACATACATATATATATATACATATATATATATATATATACATATATATATATATACACATATATACATATATATATATATAAAAATTTTAATGACTATTATTTTTGGTCTCTGGGCACCTGAAAACAAAAAAGTAACATGGTCCCGGGCTTAGGTCTTACCATGAGACCTACGGTAATAGCTTATTCCCTATGGGAAATTCGCTAAAAGATCCAGACAAATTCAGCGGAAGTGAAGACCGCGATTCTCTGTAATCTAAAACGACTCCAAGTGCAAGAATAGGGATTGAAATGTAGATAAACTAGTACATTGTTATATCAAACCGTCAAACGATAATAAATCTTAATGTGTCATTCGTTTCAATACACAACATATTATGTCGCTTGCACTGTTTTCTGACCATTATATATCAAAATGTTTACTCTCGTTATCTTTGTTATGTTCAAGTTATTTGCGTTGCCTATTTTAAATATGTTTAATGGCTTGAAAATAAATGAAATTGAAAAAATTAATGCTTATTTTAGTTTTAAGAAAGGTTTGTAATTTGCTCCGGCAATTGCAGAATGTCAAACAATATGCGATATACGGTAAATAAGCTACATAAAGCTTTGAAAAAAAAAAATTGGAAATACATAAATTTATATACTTAATAAATAGTTTATAAGTAACTTGTCGTATATCGCATTTGTAAAAGACCTACACGCATTCCACGCAGTTGCACTGCATTATATCGTCTGACATTGCCACATTCCCAATGCCCGGGTATGCCCTGGCGCAGGCGGCCATGAACCTCACAAACCTCTCACGAGGCGTAGCGAGTCGAAGAAGGACTTTTCGTCGATACATCCACTCGCTCGTGTATTTCTTGGCCAACTCAACTTCATTGCACCCACGCAACACTTTTTTAGCCATTTTCAGGCGTTCTCATTGTTTTGCGTATGCGACCGCCAGGGTTGTTTAGGCACACCATTGGCACCGATTGGAGCTGGTCCTCTAAAAAGGGTGTCTAGGCATTCGGGATGAAAATGACCAGCCGGTACGAAGAAGGGGTCAAGTTCTCGTGGAGGGTCGACAAAGTGGTATTTGTGCACCACAACACTGTGACCCCTGTACAACTGAGATAGAATCCTGTAGCTTCTCCAGTCGTCAGAATAAATGTGCGAATAGTGGTCGATGATTGATTGAATGATGGGTAGTAGGGTGGCCCGTCTTCTGTCATCGACAATCACGCCGAAAACGGTCTTTGTCACCCTACTTATCCCACCAAAAAACCAAACATGTGCCGTCACACATGTGCCAAACATGTGCCCTTCCCTGCCGATACTTCCTCTTGAAGAGATGGGTTTAATCGATTTCTACGATGTCCTCCATCCCTCCGATTTGGTTTAGCTCGTGCCATGCAATTTTGTGGGCAACGTCCCGGAAGTAGGCGTACCACGCCCGGCAGGTGTCTTCGGCGATGTTGCCCACCTCCAACCTCGCCTGAAAAAGGAAAATATTTTTAAACACTTTGTTTTTTTCTTGATATCATGGTGATACGTTCTGTAATCAAAGGTACTCCTATTAATTTTATTAAAAAATCAGCTAAGTATCATATTTAGTTGTGTGCAATGACACCATATCATCCTGTCAATTTTGGCACACGTTTTCAATATGTTACATAAATTTAGTTACATTGTCCAAAAACGAGGACATGAAGGTAGTAAACTACAGAAAAAAACAAATAGAGTATAAGAAATTGCGGCATCTCTGTACAATTAATGAAGAATTAAATTTGATAAATGTATTTTATATGCCTGAATATTATGGAGCATATTAAACTATTTTAAAGGATAACTTCCTAACAAAACAACATATTTCCAACTCTGGCTCAGCCTTTTAACAAGTAAAAAAATATTAATGGTAATAAATATAAATAGTACATGATTATATTTTCACAATCAATAATAATAACAGGGAGTCGTACAAGTGCTGTAGTAGAAAAAAACCTAACTACCTGTGTACGTTCATGTAATATATTTTATTACAGTTTTTGGTTTTTAACTTGTTGCCAATGAAAGTTCATATAGGCCTACAGAACATGCCTAATGGTGATAGATTATAACTACTCTTCAGACCTTAGAAGGGGGGCTTATTTACGTTTGGCGTCTATTACACAGTGACGGACGCCGCCGGACCAGACACCGTACCGATCGTCGGGGTGAGCGCTCTGGAGGCGGTTTTCTGGCGAAACATGAAATAAAATATACTCGCGGTTTAGGTCCGGTGTACGGTAGTATGTCAGTGTCAGTTTTTGCCCCGTTCCCATCCCGAGCGTCGGCCCGGGAACTATTAATTACCCACGCGGTTTTTGGCCTCCTCGAGCTGATCAGATGGCTGGATACAAATTCGCCAGGTCCCAAACAGGTAGGGAATCGGGGCTCTCAAAACATGCAAACTCGCCTGTTCTAAGAATCCGCCCACACCCCCTGATCGCGGTGGACGGGTAGATGACCCGGTTTAAGTATGTGTTAATTCATCGGTTAATTTTCGGTGACTACCTACCCTGCCAATATTTAAGCGATAAGCGGGATATTAAATCGGCCAAGCAACGTCACTGTGGAAAATTTCTAGGTCACCTAATTTCCGACCGTTACAAGGAAATTAGGTCAATAGACGAATTCCGTCGCTATTACGGTCCGGTTTATACGTTAGTGTCTTAGTTAAGAGAAGACCAGTATATTGTTGTCCATTAAATGCAGTTTCATCGCTAGCGACCGCTTGTCCATTGTCCGAATATATTTTCCGGCTGCATTGCATCTGAGTGAGCAGATAATGGTTGTTACTATGTTATTTGGGCAAGTATATGAGATCCTTAATTGTTAAATATACCCTAGTATTTTCCACAGAGCCGGGTTAACAGAGCCTAGTATTTAACCCTAGTATTCCGGGTTAACAGAGCCTTGCGCGTTGGTTTTAATTAACTTTTGATACAGTGTCATGGTAATAAAAGCTATTAAATTTTCACCAACAACCAATTATACCTCTTCACAATTAACAGCTGTTTCAAAAGGTCTGCTTAACATTACTGTTCCTTTATTTTTGTACACTTTGCGTTGTTATTTCGTTACCAAAATAGCAACACATAAGACCAATGTTAAAAATTACGATTTTAAAACCTTAAATTAAACCTAATTCGATTTTTTCTCGGATTGAGGCTGTTTCTAATCTTATTTTTATGCCAAAAAAACTGTTAATTGCAAAGTTTAAGCAAAATCTACCCGCTAGATTTCAAGATCGTGGAACATACATCCCTTCAGACATTGCTCGTATTATAGTACAGGAATAGCTCATTGTTGGAACTCACGTATATATTACAGGTCTCTGTTCAACTCATTTAATAATCTGCCGGTTAATCTGGCCATTTTTTAATATGGCCGGCAGTCCGGTCCCGAGGTGGCCGGGTTTGAGGGATTCTAATAGTGGTGTTCTCACTCTAACTCTAGTGGTGTTAGCAATAGTTTAACAAACCCCTATAGTGACTTGGCCTGATGAACAGGAGCACTATAAAATTTAAATAAAATTTTGACATTTAATGTTTTATAAAACGATATAATTTTCATTTACTAATTCCCCTCCGTGTTTGAGTATACGGACATACTTTGTTAACATACCTGCGCTTGTGGAACTCCGTTGAGCCACAGGTAGGCCAACTTGCAGATGACGTCTGCGCCCAGATGCGTTCCCATGAGGAGGGTATTAACCAGTGGCGACGTCTTCTTTCGGCACTGTAAAACCGCCAACCGATCCCCGTGAAGGCTTCGGTCCAGGGACGCAGGAGGGGACCGCCTGGGCAGATGGGGCATCTCACAGCCGTCTCCCTGCTTGGGATTACTTCCAGATTTTGTAACAGGAGAACACCTTGCTTCTTGGCCACCTGGTCATCTGATGTGAAGTAGCAACCTGAAAATGTAAAAAAAAACTTGGGAAATGAAATAATTCAATATCATAGAAATACAGAGTTGTTATAAATTAACGGACACATTTTCAAATACAATCTAAACATATAATACCCCCGTCGCATCAGACCTGCGTACCCAGCGAATTTCCCAAGGACATTTTGGGATATTTTATATTTCCCCATAAAATGTAGGGGGGTGAGAGTAAGTAGGTTTGCCATTGGTTTGGTAGGTACATATTAGTAAAACCCTACCTGGTGAATGTACATACTAAATTTTATCCGATTATGGTGTTCTTTTTATTTTCCCCATAAACCCCATAGCGTTGAGTACGTAGGTTTGCCGCCATGTGGGTTTTGTAAGCAAATATAAGTTAAACGTACTGAATGTGTTACTGAATGTACATACCAAATAATGTTATCAAGACATGTCAATAAATAAGAAAACATTATTACAAAAATATTAATTTTGTATTATTAATTTTGGCGTGGCGCCCCATTCGGCCCTGAATATCCTAAAATTTCTTATCAATTAAAAATAAATTGTTTTTTGTCTAATTTTATACTGCACTAATAAGATCTTAAGGTAAATATAAAATATTTATTCGCTAATGACTGTAAAAAATGGTTATTCTCTAAACTCACAACAAATTCTTGCTGAATGTAAATAATAAAAATTTTGAAAAATGCATACAAGTTTAAGCATAACTGATCAAAAAAATATGAATAAGTTGTTTTCTGACCCAATATACAATTTTTTAGGGCAAACGCTCCTTTGGTTTCCGAATCCGTTGATTAGAAATACATTATATGTATATTTAATTGATATATAATACATATAATATATATATATATATATATATACACATATATATATATATATATATATATATATATATATATATATATATATACATTCTCTTTTATAAATATAGATAACACGATAACTAACTATTAACTAATATATCTAAGAAAATAGCACAAGCCAACGACTGTAGAGGAAAAAACAAGGACCTTTTATGTTTCACAATAACTTTTGGACAAAATAAATATACGTGTCACACTTCCTGTTAATTTTATGCTTGATTAGCTTGCTTAATTTAGACGAATGGGCACACTAGTGGGTACTAAACTTAAAAATCTTCTACACAACATACAATTTAGGGTGGGTACCCACGAGAGACACTTGTCGCCGCGACACCGCAGGCGCGTCGTAGCGGACCAGAGTCAAGCACAGGCTGCCGCCGGGTCTCGTGTGTATCCCACCCTGGCGTATATTGTTATACGCGTACATGATAAAATTTTAATTAGTTTATGGTAAATTTCAACATTCACTATTAGTCAAAACACTTACCAAAGGTGAAGGTGTTCCAATGTTCTTCCTGCAACAGTTGTTGAGGAGTCATGATGGGCACTAGTTGTTGATTGGCCATGATGATCCAAGAGAAGAAACTATTAACTAATAACTCCGATCAAATAAACCGAACAATACAAATCAGGTGTAGCACTTAAATCGCAGCTAACTATGCAGGTTAAATCGTACAACCGCTCCGTTGCAAATACGATCACCAAATGATGGATATCCATTTTTAATAATACAAATGTACACAAAATCGTGAGAAGGGGGTTTAAAAAAAGATCCAGACAAATTCAGCGGAAGTGAAGACCGCGATTCTCTGTAATCTAAAACGACTCCAAGTGCAAGAATAGGGATTGAAATGTAGATAAACTAGTACATTGTTATATCAAACCGTCAAACGATAATAAATCTTAATGTGTCATTCGTTTCAATACACAACATATTATGTCGCTTGCACTGTTTTCTGACCATTATATATCAAAATGTTTACTCTCGTTATCTTTGTTATGTTCAAGTTATTTGCGTTGCCTATTTTAAATATGTTTAATGGCTTGAAAATAAATGAAATTGAAAAAATTAATGCTTATTTTAGTTTTAAGAAAGGTTTGTAATTTGCTCCGGCAATTGCAGAATGTCAAACAATATGCGATATACGGTAAATAAGCTACATAAAGCTTTGAAAAAAAAATTGGAAATACATAAATTTATATACTTAATAAATAGTTTATAAGTAACTTGTCGTATATCGCATTTGTAAAAGACCTACACGCATTCCACGCAGTTGCACTGCATTATATCGTCTGACATTGCCACATTCCCAATGCCCGGGTATGCCCTGGCGCAGGCGGCCATGAACCTCACAAACCTCTCACGAGGCGTAGCGAGTCGAAGAAGGACTTTTCGTCGATACATCCACTCGCTCGTGTATTTCTTGGCCAACTCAACTTCATTGCACCCACGCAACACTTTTTTAGCCATTTTCAGGCGTTCTCATTGTTTTGCGTATGCGACCGCCAGGGTTGTTTAGGCACACCATTGGCACCGATTGGAGCTGGTCCTCTAAAAAGGGTGTCTAGGCATTCGGGATGAAAATGACCAGCCGGTACGAAGAAGGGGTCAAGTTCTCGTGGAGGGTCGACAAAGTGGTATTTGTGCACCACAACACTGTGACCCCTGTACAACTGAGATAGAATCCTGTAGCTTCTCCAGTCGTCAGAATAAATGTGCGAATAGTGGTCGATGATTGATTGAATGATGGGTAGTAGGGTGGCCCGTCTTCTGTCATCGACAATCACGCCGAAAACGGTCTTTGTCACCCTACTTATCCCACCAAAAAACCAAACATGTGCCGTCACACATGTGCCAAACATGTGCCCTTCCCTGCCGATACTTCCTCTTGAAGAGATGGGTTTAATCGATTTCTACGATGTCCTCCATCCCTCCGATTTGGTTTAGCTCGTGCCATGCAATTTTGTGGGCAACGTCCCGGAAGTAGGCGTACCACGCCCGGCAGGTGTCTTCGGCGATGTTGCCCACCTCCAACCTCGCCTGAAAAAGGAAAATATTTTTAAACACTTTGTTTTTTTCTTGATATCATGGTGATACGTTCTGTAATCAAAGGTACTCCTATTAATTTTATTAAAAAATCAGCTAAGTATCATATTTAGTTGTGTGCAATGACACCATATCATCCTGTCAATTTTGGCACACGTTTTCAATATGTTACATAAATTTAGTTACATTGTCCAAAAACGAGGACATGAAGGTAGTAAACTACAGAAAAAAACAAATAGAGTATAAGAAATTGCGGCATCTCTGTACAATTAATGAAGAATTAAATTTGATAAATGTATTTTATATGCCTGAATATTATGGAGCATATTAAACTATTTTAAAGGATAACTTCCTAACAAAACAACATATTTCCAACTCTGGCTCAGCCTTTTAACAAGTAAAAAAATATTAATGGTAATAAATATAAATAGTACATGATTATATTTTCACAATCAATAATAATAACAGGGAGTCGTACAAGTGCTGTAGTAGAAAAAAACCTAACTACCTGTGTACGTTCATGTAATATATTTTATTACAGTTTTTGGTTTTTAACTTGTTGCCAATGAAAGTTCATATAGGCCTACAGAACATGCCTAATGGTGATAGATTATAACTACTCTTCAGACCTTAGAAGGGGGGCTTATTTACGTTTGGCGTCTATTACACAGTGACGGACGCCGCCGGACCAGACACCGTACCGATCGTCGGGGTGAGCGCTCTGGAGGCGGTTTTCTGGCGAAACATGAAATAAAATATACTCGCGGTTTAGGTCCGGTGTACGGTAGTATGTCAGTGTCAGTTTTTGCCCCGTTCCCATCCCGAGCGTCGGCCCGGGAACTATTAATTACCCACGCGGTTTTTGGCCTCCTCGAGCTGATCAGATGGCTGGATACAAATTCGCCAGGTCCCAAACAGGTAGGGAATCGGGGCTCTCAAAACATGCAAACTCGCCTGTTCTAAGAATCCGCCCACACCCCCTGATCGCGGTGGACGGGTAGATGACCCGGTTTAAGTATGTGTTAATTCATCGGTTAATTTTCGGTGACTACCTACCCTGCCAATATTTAAGCGATAAGCGGGATATTAAATCGGCCAAGCAACGTCACTGTGGAAAATTTCTAGGTCACCTAATTTCCGACCGTTACAAGGAAATTAGGTCAATAGACGAATTCCGTCGCTATTACGGTCCGGTTTATACGTTAGTGTCTTAGTTAAGAGAAGACCAGTATATTGTTGTCCATTAAATGCAGTTTCATCGCTAGCGACCGCTTGTCCATTGTCCGAATATATTTTCTGGCTGCATTGCATCTGAGTGAGCAGATAATGGTTGTTCCTATGTTATTTGGGCATGTATATGAGATCCTTAATTGTTAAATATACCCTAGTATTTTCCACAGAGCCGGGTTAACAGAGCCTAGTATTTAACCCTATTATTCCGGGTTAACAGAGCCTTGCGCGTTGGTTTTAATTAACTTTTGATACAGTGTCATGGTAATAAAAGCTATTAAATTTTCACCAACAACCAATTATACCTCTTCACAATTAACAGCTGTTTCAAAAGGTCTGCTTAACATTTCTGTTCCTTTATTTTTGTACACTTTGCGTTGTTTTTTCGTTACCAAAATAGCAACACATAAGACCAATGTTAAAAATTACGATTTTAAAACCTTAAATTAAACCCAATTCGATTTTTTTCGGATTGAGGCTGTTTCTAATCTTATTTTTATGCCAAAAAACTCTTAATTGCAAAGTTTAAGCAAAATCTACCCGCTAGATTTCAAGATCGTGGAACATACATCCCTTCAGACATTGCTCGTATTATAGTACAGGAATAGCTCATTGTTGGAACTCACGTATATATTACAGGTCTCTGTTCAACTCATTTAATAATCTGCCGGTTAATCTGGCCATTTTTTAATATGGCCGGCAGTCCGGTCCCGAGGTGGCCGGGTTTGAGGGATTCTAATAGTAGTGTTCTCACTCTAACTCTAGTGGTGTTAGCAATAGTTTAACAAACCCCTATAGTGACTTGGCCTGATGAACAGGAGCACTATAAAATTTAAATAAAATTTTGACATTTAATGTTTTATGAAACGGTATAATTTTCATTTACTAATTCCCCTCCGTGTTTGAGTATACGGACATACGTTGTTAACATACCTGCGCTTGTGGAACTCCGTTGAGCCACAGGTAGGCCAACTTGCAGATGACGTCTGCGCCCAGATGCGTTCCCATGAGGAGGGTATTAACCAGTGGCGACGTCTTCTTTCGGCACTGTAAAACCGCCAACCGGTCCCCGTGACGGCTTCGGTCCAGGTACGCATGAGGGGACCGCCTGGGCAGATGGGGCATCTCACAGCCGTCTCCCTGCTTGGGATTACTTCCAGATTTTGTAACAGGAGAACACCTTGCTTCTTGGCCACCTGGTCATCTGATGTGAAGTAGCAACCTGAAAATGTAAAAAAAAACTTGGGAAATGAAATAATTCAATATCATAGAAATACAGAGTTGTTATAAATTTATTAACGGACACATTTTCAAATACAATCTAAACATATAATACCCCCGTCGCATCAGACCTGCGTACCCAGCGAATTTCCCAAGGACATTTTGGGATATTTTATATTTCCCCATAAAATGTAGGGGGGTGAGAGTAAGTAGGTTTGCCATTGGTTTGGTAGGTACATATTAGTAAAACCCTACCTGGTGAATGTACATACTAAATTTTATCCGATTATGGTGTTCTTTTTATTTTCCCCATAAACCCCATAGCGTTGAGTACGTAGGTTTGCCGCCATGTGGGTTTTGTAAGCAAATATAAGTTAAACGTACTGAATGTGTTACTGAATGTACATACCAAATAATGTTATCAAGACATGTCAATAAATAAGAAAACATTATTACAAAAATATTAATTTTGTATTATTAATTTTGGCGTGGCGCCCCATTCGGCCCTGAATATCCTAAAATTTCTTATCAATTAAAAATAAATTGTTTTTTGTCTAATTTTATACTGCACTAATAAGATCTTAAGGTAAATATAAAATATTTATTCGCTAATGACTGTAAAAAATGGTTATTCTCTAAACTCACAACAAATTCTTGCTGAATGTAAATAATAAAAATTTTGAAAAATGCATACAAGTTTAAGCATAACTGATAAAAAAAATATGAATAAGTTTTTTTCTGACCCAATATACAATTTTTTAGGGCAAACGCTCCTTTGGTTTCCGAATCCGTTGATTAGAAATACATTATATGTATATTTAATTGATATATAATACATATAATATATATATATACATATATATATATATATACATATATATATATATATACATATATATATATATATATATATATATACATTCTCTTTTATAAATATAGATAACACGATAACTAACTATTAACTAATATATCTAAGAAAATAGCACAAGCCAACGACTGTAGAGGAAAAAACAAGGACCTTTTATGTTTCACAATAACTTTTGGACAAAATAAATATACGTGTCACACTTCCTGTTAATTTTATGCTTGATTAGCTTGCTTAATTTAGACGAATGGGCACACTAGTGGGTACTAAACTTAAAAATCTTCTACACAACATACAATTTAGGGTGGGTACCCACGAGAGACACTTGTCGCCGCGACACCGCAGGCGCGTCGTAGCGGACCAGAGTCAAGCACAGGCTGCCGCCGGGTCTCGTGTGTATCCCACCCTGGCTTATATTGTTATACGCGTACATGATAAAATTTTAATTAGTTTATGGTAAATTTCAACATTCACTATTAGTCAAAACACTTACCAAAGGTGAAGGTGTTCCAATGTTCTTCCTGCAACAGTTGTTGAGGAGTCATGATGGGCACTAGTTGTTGATTGGCCATGATGATCCAAGAGAAGAAACTATTAACTAATAACTCCGATCAAATAAACCGAACAATACAAATCAGGTGTAGCACTTAAATCGCAGCTAACTATGCAGGTTAAATCGTACAACCGCTCCGTTGCAAATACGATCACCAAATGATGGATATCCATTTTTAATAATACAAATGTACACAAAATCGTGAGAAGGGGGTTTAAAAATACCCCCGTCGCAGCAGACCTGCGTACTCAGCGAATTTCCAAATTAGTAGTATTAATTATGACCAGATAAACCTGTAAACCAAAAATCATCACAAGCTCATAAATAGGGAAATAAATGTTTATCTCCTTATGATAAATGTAGGGAAAGAGTATGCAGGTATGCTGCCATGGGGAACACTAAAAGTAGGTTTTTAGCATTAAAAAAAAATTATTTTGACCATATCAAGCCATACACTAAATTTCATCAATATCTTTCCATTGCTAAAGGAGTTTGCCTATTCTCCATATGATGAACATTGGAAAAGAGTATGCAGGTTTGCTGCCATGATAAGCACAAAAACCAAGATTTTTTACCATAAATGGATGAATCTCAACCAAATGAAGCTGAATACCAAGTTTCATCCAAAAACATTGGTTAATAAGTGAAATATTAACACATCCTTATTCTCCATAAGATTAACATTGGAGCCTCAAAATACAACGTACTGTCTTTAGACTTTGTAATATCTCGGTAACCAATGGAGATAGAGCAAAGCTTCAAAATGATAAATTGTGTGTTTTTTTGAGCTAAATCCAATGGTCAAAATAAAAATTTGAAATTTTTAAAAATTACATATGAAAAATGCAAAAAACCCATTTTTGGGGTACAAAACCCCCCAAAACTACCCCTTCCGATAGGTCGATATGTCTGGTTTACGAACTCATCCGAATAAACGTAGGATTACACATTTCTACAAAATTTGGTGTCGATCGGACCATTTTTACGAGAGTTATCGTGTCTAGGGACACATACATATATATATATACATATATATATATATATATATATATACACACATATATACATATATATATATATAAAAATTTTAATGACTATTATTTTTGGTCTCTGGGCACCTGAAAACAAAAAAGTAACATGGTCCCGGGCTTAGGTCTTACCATGAGACCTACGGTAATAGCTTATTCCCTATGGGA
The DNA here is from genome assembly GCA_030545055.2 of Neoaliturus tenellus. Lineage (NCBI taxonomy): Eukaryota > Metazoa > Arthropoda > Insecta > Hemiptera > Cicadellidae > Neoaliturus > Neoaliturus tenellus. The sequence goes on along the minus strand of JAQYXR010001746.1, from coordinate 988 downwards.
AATTCGCTAAAAGATCCAGACAAATTCAGCGGAAGTGAAGACCGCGATTCTCTGTAATCTAAAACGACTCCAAGTGCAAGAATAGGGATTGAAATGTAGATAAACTAGTACATTGTTATATCAAACCGTCAAACGATAATAAATCTTAATGTGTCATTCGTTTCAATACACAACATATTATGTCGCTTGCACTGTTTTCTGACCATTATATATCAAAATGTTTACTCTCGTTATCTTTGTTATGTTCAAGTTATTTGCGTTGCCTATTTTAAATATGTTTAATGGCTTGAAAATAAATGAAATTGAAAAAATTAATGCTTATTTTAGTTTTAAGAAAGGTTTGTAATTTGCTCCGGCAATTGCAGAATGTCAAACAATATGCGATATACGGTAAATAAGCTACATAAAGCTTTGAAAAAAAAAAATTGGAAATACATAAATTTATATACTTAATAAATAGTTTATAAGTAACTTGTCGTATATCGCATTTGTAAAAGACCTACACGCATTCCACGCAGTTGCACTGCATTATATCGTCTGACATTGCCACATTCCCAATGCCCGGGTATGCCCTGGCGCAGGCGGCCATGAACCTCACAAACCTCTCACGAGGCGTAGCGAGTCGAAGAAGGACTTTTCGTCGATACATCCACTCGCTCGTGTATTTCTTGGCCAACTCAACTTCATTGCACCCACGCAACACTTTTTTAGCCATTTTCAGGCGTTCTCATTGTTTTGCGTATGCGACCGCCAGGGTTGTTTAGGCACACCATTGGCACCGATTGGAGCTGGTCCTCTAAAAAGGGTGTCTAGGCATTCGGGATGAAAATGACCAGCCGGTACGAAGAAGGGGTCAAGTTCTCGTGGAGGGTCGACAAAGTGGTATTTGTGCACCACAACACTGTGACCCCTGTACAACTGAGATAGAATCCTGTAGCTTCTCCAGTCGTCAGAATAAATGTGCGAATAGTGGTCGATGATTGATTGA
>JAQYXR010001745.1:0-26038 GCA_030545055.2 Neoaliturus tenellus | reverse complement strand
AGGCTACATAAGAAGATTCTTCTATGACACGTATACCCATTTGTGTTACCCTTATAACACCCACGTGTACCCATTTAAATTTTAATACAAGCCTACTAAAAACTTTCACCATAGACCGAGTCATTGTGACTAACAGTAACCCAGATTACTGAAAATACCCCCGTCGCAGCAGACCTGCGTACTCAGCGAATTTCCAATGGAATTTCAGATTATTTACTTTCCCCATAAAAACACCATAGGATCGAGTATGTAGGTTGCTGCCATGGGGTGTTGTTAGAAAATCTAAGTTAATCAATAATTGGTTAATGTAAACACAAAATTGTATCAAGCTATGGCAATTTTTTATTTTCCCCATAAACCCCATGGGGGTGAGTATGTAGGTTTGCCGCCATATGGGTTTTGAAAGCAAGTATAAGTTAAACCCTATCTAGATAATGTACATACCAAATTTGATTAAGTTATGTCAATAAATAAGCAAGGTATAGGGTTTTCTTGATTTCCCATAAGAATAACATGGAAAACATATTTTTGGATTTTCCCCGTAACCAGTTATGCTAAGATAAAAATTCAAAATACCAAATTGTTTGTTTTTCTGAGCTCTTTTAAATGGTTTTAGTTAAAATTGATAAATTTTGAAAAATGAGGTCCAAAAATGCCAAAAACCCATTTTTGACCCCTTTGAAACCCCATAAAACCCCGTTCCCATAACCCGATCATGCTGGTTCGCGAACTCATGAAATAGACCTGGTCTTACACCTTTATACCAAATTTCATCAAAATCGGAGGTCGCTGTCAAAAGTTATCAGTACCACGGACACATAGATATATATATATATATATATATTATATATATATATATATATATATATATATATATACATATATATGAAAATGAACGAACGGTGTTTTGGCTTCTGGGGAACTCAAAACGAAAAAGTATCATGGTCCTGGGCTTAGGTCTTACCATGACTACTACCGTAATAGCGTATTCCCTATAGGGAAATTCGCTAAAAACAGAGACTGGAAATTTTTTCAGTATTTTTTAATTTGAAGCTTAATATTTAGGATCTACTCATTAAAGTTGAAATAAAATATTATTTCAGTGCTATTTCAGCATTTTTTTTCATTTTCCTCAGAGATCGATGTATTTTTGATTTTTAATTTAGATTTAGTTTTTACAAAACCAAGTGTAATAGTCTATTGAGTAGGCCAGTTCAATAATAAGGGATGTTCTTGATTTTTTCCTTCGAATTTTGTTATACCATACTTTAAATGTAAATTCCTAGTTTTTTGACATGTATAATGTAATTGTTTATTATATGTTAGCCTAAGTGTTTCTGTTGTATTGTTCAAAGATTTTAACGTAACTTATTTGTTCTTGTTGGATTGTTATTAGCCTTATGTATATATACAGGGTGTTCGGAAAAAACGTTTCAGGAATTCAGGAGGTTATTGTTCACATCAAAATAAGCAAAAAAGTTCCTATAAACATATGTCCTAAAATGCTTCGTTAACCCGCTAGCCGCCATTTTGTTTTTTACACAAAATAATTTGTATTTCCGTAATGAATCATTGTATTAAATTAATATTTGGCATGCACCTTCATCATAGCAATACCCATTTTCAAGAAAAAAATTATTTTTTTCCAATGTGTATTTTCAAAATGGCGGCCATTTTAAAATTTTAAACTAAAATATCTCAAAACCGGTAAATTTTATGAAAATTTTATTAGACACAAAAAGTTGACGAATTTAATTATCTAACCAATGATACCAAGTTTGTAAGGATCTGACAACAAATAACGGAGTTATTGAGATTTTTCTGCATAAAAACATTGATTTTGCATTGTAATTAATGCAAATTAAGGTAATTTTAATTGAAAAATCTCAATAACTCCGTTATTTTTTGTCAGATCCTTACAAACTTGGTACCATTGGTTAGATAATTAAATTTGTCAACTTTTTTGTGTCAAGTAAAATTTTTATAAAATTTACCCGTTTTGAGATATTTTGGTTTAAAATTTTAAAATGGCCGCCATTTTGAAAATACACATTGGAAAAAAATAACTTTTTTCTTGAAAATGGGCATTGCTATGATGAAGGTTCATGCCAAATATTAACTTGATACAATGATCCATTACGGAAATAAAAATTTTTTAGTGTAAAAAACAAAATGGCGGCTAGCGGGTTAACGAGGCATTTTAGGACATATGTTTACAGGGACTTTTTTGCTTATTTTTATGTGGGCAATAACCTCCTGAATTCCTGAAACGTTTTTTCCGAACACCCTGTATATATATATATATAGTTTTCTAGACCCCTCGATTGTGGTCCAGTGGGGTAATCAAATTACCTGTGATTGTAGTCCACGTGGACCACAATTGGGGACTACAATTGGGGTAGCAAACTACATTTGATTGTGGTCCAGTGCTGTCGCTATAGTTTTGGCATGCCTTTTGCAGTGTTGTCAAGTTTCTGTTTTCTTAGTTAAATGTGGGTGTGTTTGAGTAGTGATTATTAAGGTTGAGCCGAGTTTTAAAACTAGGAATACAATGCAGTTGTTTGCTTGTAATATTGAGCAGGGCGACTATTTTTAAAAATCAATAATAGCAAATATTTTATAGGTTATTCATGTGAGCTCGTTTGCTACGCTCACTCGCCGTCAGGGTTTAGTTCATTCGCTGCGCTCAACTCGCCTTTTTGGTCAGCTCGTTCGCTACGCTCACTCGCCATCAGGTTTAATGCGTTTCGCTGCGCTCACTCACCTATTAGGTCAGCTAATTCGCTGCACACACTCGTCACCAGTTTTATCTCGTTTGCTGCGCTCACTCTACAGGGTGGGTTTTAAATGTCCCCCCCCCCTTATTTTTTGCATTTCTCAAGATATTGACTCCCAACCACCACCGAACATTATTGATTAGCGTTCGCTTCTATTTGATATGGTTCACATTTTTGGCCTCCATCTTGGATCCACCATATTGGAATGAACTTTTATTTTTAAATGTAAAGGTAGGGTTGTGTTGTGACCCATCATTACAAAGTAGTTTTTTGCGTTGAACACAACGCTTCAATTCATTTTTAATTATCTGTTTTCTTTCTTGAGTTATTAACAGTTTTTTAATACCAAATTTCAAAATGAAAAAAAAAAAAATAATTCAAAAATCCGTTATTTTATTAAATATTTTAAAGGACGACTTGTTATAATCAGATATCCCTCATGAAAAAGAAGTACTTCTTTTTTTGGGGTTTACATTTCTATCCGCCATCTTGGATTCGCCATATTGGAATGAACTTTTATTTTTCAAATGTAAAGGTATGGTTGTGACCCATAAATTCAAAGTAACTTTTTGCGTTGAACACGATGCAGTGGTCCGTTTATAATTATCTGTTTATGTTCTCGAGATATTAACTCAATTTTAATTTTTTATTCACAAAACTGGAAATATCTCAAAAACAAAAAAAAAAACAGATAATTAAAAACGGATTGTGGCATTGTGTTCAACGCAAAAAGTTACTTTGAAATGATGGGTTATAACCCTACCTTTACGTTTGAAAAATAAAATTTTTTTCCAATATGGCGGATTCAAGATGGCGACCAAATATGTAAACCCCATTAAAAAGAAGTACTTTTTTATGTGGGATATATGTTTATAAAAAGTCGATATTCTTTAAAAAATTTAATATAACAAGGGATTTTCAATTTTTTTCATTTTGAAATTTGGTATTAAAATCTGTTAATATCTTATGAACGAAAAAAATTAGTTGAAAACGGATTGCGGCGTTGTTTTTAACGCAAAAAAATACTTTGAAATTATGGGTCACAACCTTACCTTTACTTTGAAAAATAAAAGTTCATTCCAATATGGCGGATCCAAGATAGTGGCAAAAAATGTGAACCACATCAAAAAGAAGTAAAAGCTAATCAATAATGTTCGGTGGTAGTTGAAAGTCGATATCTTAAGAAATGCGTTAAAAATTCAGGGGGTGGCATTGAGAACTCACCCTGTATAATTCTCTAATTACCAATCTCCCCTCAGTACTTTAAATAAAACAGCGGTTTTTTATAGAAATAATATTCTTAAACGTAATCATTTGTTCCAATATGAAAATATTGCTTCCATAAGTATAAAATATTGTAACTTTGAAGACGTGTGAGGCGGAGCCCTATTTGTGAATATTAATATGAAAATAGTCAAACTTTCCTATATTAGGCCTAAAGAATTAGTATAACAAATTTAAGCACTCTTGCTAGTCGGGAAGTTGAGGAGAATTATTGATTAATGAGTGAGGGCTTTCTCTTTAATATGTTTAGATATTAAATGGTGCGTCGTCCAAGATTTGCACCTCTTCTCCATAAACGTGGCATTTCATTCACGTATGAAGGTAAACAACCCATTAAAATAAACAAAACAACAATTTCACAGAAAACTACTGTATTTACGAACAACTGATAGTAACAGTCTGCAGTTAAATTTGATCCTAATAACAGCTGTACAATCAACACTCAGTAAAAAACCCAAATAAAATATTTCTCCTATTAAAATAACATGGTAACTTTAAAAGGCCGTATGTCCAATTCGGACCATTTCAGTTTTATAACTTTCCATTGATGAATACTATGATCGAGCAAAATTTAGTGAGGATCACTCCAGCCTACATAAAATAAAAAGCCAGAGTGTAATAGGGTTCGCTCAATAGACTTGTGAGTTTTACGCTCTTTTTACATAATATTAGTGTGCGAAAAATTATTTTTTTATGAATGAAATAAAGATAATAGTAATAAAGTAATGACGTGTTTGAAATATGATAATAAAATTATTTATTATCATTAATTATTAATCATTATTATTAATCATTATTATTATTATATCATTATTATTATATCATTATTATTAATTATTTTGTATTTATGTATATGAGTGAGTTTTTTAGCCCAACAGCCAATGGTATCTATGGACCCACAGTTTACCGTGGGATCCGAACCACAATTTCAACGTCATATACGAATTAGTCTAATTATCAGGATGGTCTTTATGGATGAACTAGTATTCACTAGTGCGGACGTAAATCCCCACTAGGGAATATCGCATCCACAAGCAATCGCTTATAACTATCCACAATTCGTGACCTCCAAGTAGCGGGATTACAGGACGTCGCCACAGTCCCATTTACTTTTTCATATTGCTTTTAGGTGTGTGTATTCCATTTCTCAAAATTTTCCGCCAATTTTCCAATATAGTGACCAACTAAAAAATTTTAAATTCGAAAGCCCAATTTTTTATGTTATTTTTTGGTTGTACCTACATATAATTTTAAGATATTTTGATTATTTGATATTTGCCTTGTAACCTCATACAGTTAAAGAAGTAGGGGCAATTGAAGTCACTTTTAGTCTAATGAGGTCCCAATGTCTTTGTTAAAATCTGTCAAACATGAAATTTCAAAACCGTTAACACATCTAGTAAATTCTTCTTTAATCTGCGGTATGTTTCCCAACAAATTAAAAATAGCAAAAGTTATTCCAATTTTTAAAAAAGGTATAGAAACCAATCCTCTCAATTATCGTCCAGTTTCCCTACTGTCGAATTTTTCTAAAATTTTTGAAAAAGTAGTATACGATCAATTAGTAGATTTCTTAGAAAAAAATAAGTTATTTGATAAAGATCAGCATGGGTTTAGAGCTGGAAGGTCAACGACAACCGCTAGTGTCGATTTTGTGACATCAATAATTGAAAGTATAGATAAAAAGAATAAAACTTTGGGGATCTTCCTAGATCTTTTTCGCGCTTTTGATAGTGTTAATCATTCAGAACTAATAAGAACATTACTATCCTTAGGAATAAAAAATCGCCAGATAGAATGGTTCAAATCATACCTTAATGATAGGAAACAATATACTGTCACAAAAGGGCTTAGTATAAAAAATGTTATACAATTTCATAATTCAACAATACAATCTATCAAGTATGGAGTACCACAAGGATCTATCCTAGGACCGCTTTTATTTTTGTGCTATATAAAGGGGTTACCTAGTTTAATTTCAGGAAATGATAGCAAAGTTTGCTTATATGCAGACGATACAAGCCTTTTAGTAACAGGTAAAACTCTAGAAGCTGTACAAAACTCTTACTTCCACTCTATTAACAAGATTAAAAACTTTTTCAACAGCAAAAATTTACTTTTGAATGAAAATAAAAGTAGTTACATTTCTTTTTGTACAAATAAAAATAAGACCAATGAGATAATAACTTTGAAAACTAATTCTGAAATTAATAAAGTAAATGATTTAAAATTTTTAGGAATTATTATTGATAATAATTTAAGTTGGGACTCTCATGTCCAACATGTTGTAGGCAAAATTTCATCAGGCTTGTATGCTCTTCGAAGGATGTCCTATGTCTGTGATCTTTCGGCTCTGAAACTAGTGTATTATGCTTTTGTACATTCTTTCATATCATATGGAATTAGTGTGTACGGAGGGACCTCGAAATCAAATCTTAATAAAATACTTCTGTTACAAAAGAAAGCTATCAGATTAATGCTAAATTTAAATTGGACTGAAAGTGTAAAATATCATTTTTCTAACTTGGAAATCCTGACAGTTTTTGGAATTTATATATATGAGACAATAAAATATACAAAGAAGCATCATTTACCAGAAATACAGTTAGAACTAAGTAGGCCTACCAGTAATAGATATAATACTAGAAATGCACAATATGTTATACAAAACAGACATAATTTAGAATTTTATAAAAAAAACACTGTATATAGAGGCCTTAGATATATCATTCATTTACCAAAAGATATAAAAAATGAATGTAATAGCAGAAAATTTTACTGTAAACTAAAGAAATTTTTAGTTGAAAACGCATTTTACTCCTTTGAGGAATTTTACAATTTAAAATATTGTGAATAGACTATAAGTTTCATTTCTCACTGACTCTATTCATTGTACTTGTACATTTATGAATAAAGGAGATTTTGATTTGATTTGATTTGATTTGATTAATAAGAATAACATTGGACAATATTTCAATGGAAAATAATTTTTTTATGTGTAAAATGTTATGAGCAAAATGTTTCCAAATAATCATTTTAGAACATTTATATTCATGTGCATTTTTTATTTTACTGAAAAGTTTCTGAGAAACAGGCAGTGAAAGTTTGGCCCTTGTTATTCTCAAGGTCTGGGTCTGATTCTGGTTATGTTGACTGTCACACGCTATAACCAAAGACAACCTGCACCTCAAAAATCCTAACTGTTGATTGAATACCATTATAAAACAGCATAATTATTTTTACTAAAAGGGTCGTGATTAAAGAATAATGTTTAACTGGAGTCATCATTGCAACCATAACAATATAGTTATCTCTGAGTAGGTTCAAGTAGGCCTAACGCAGTGTGAATATAGAATGGTGTTATCAAAGACAAATAAATTAACAAATATATTAATTCTATGAGCAGTCATTCTAATTTATACGTATCGTCATTTTAATTATCTAAAGTTTTCCTGTTTTTTACAATAATTTTTGTGAAGTGTTTGAGCCCTATAAAACGAGGATTTCCCCATGGCCGCGGCACCCCTTAATTGTGGCGCCCGGGGTGGCTGCACCGATCGCCCCGCCCTCAGGGCGGCCCCGGTGTTTAGAGACAAATGTCAATTCATAAACATTTCTTAAAACTAAAACTATTTATTTAACCCAAAAATGGCATAGAAATAAGAGGTTCGTATTAAAAAAAAATATTTGTTTGCCATATTGGAAAAATGGTGGAAAATTTCAAAAATTGAAATACACACCTGAAGGCTGCTTAAAAAATTAATGGGGTTCCTCCATGACAAATATACTGTCCCATATTGAATAAAATTAACTATTTGATCACTTTAATAAACCTAAAGGATTAAAATAAGAAAACTCGATGAAATTGTCTTCTCATCACCAGGGCCGGATTTACCGCACGGGCAACATGGGCACATGCCCAGGGCGGCAAATTTCAAGGGCGGCAAAATTTTGGAGAAATTAAAATTGATATCTGTATGCACGGCGCGTTGTCATCGTCATGGTCGCAGGCCACATAGCCGTATTGTGGTGAAACGGCAAAGGGCAGACTCACTGCAGTCTGCCTGTTCGGAAGCCGCGGATGCGTGGATGAGCGTCTATTGCGGGCGGCAGATGATGTGTAAGATTATAAATAGATACAGTATCCTTACGCTCCTTTCACACATCACGGTTTTGCCCGTACGATTATAAATCGCACGGCAGACATTCCAATAGAATCTTATAAAAACCGTCGCTTTGCCTGTATGAAATGTCTCATAAGATTCTATTGGAATGTCCGCCGTGCGATTTTTAATCGTACGGGCAAAACCGTGATGTGTGAAAGGAGCGTTATAGTAGTACATAATCCTTAGCAATTTTTGGATTTTCACTCTTTAAATGTAGTGTTAAGTTAAATTGGGTGTGTGATAGATTGGTGTGATTGATTTGGATTCTGCAATCCAAACCTTGCACCTAAGTTTTAGTTCCAAAAAAAAACTTAACCAAATAAACTTTACTACCTGTAATTACTGTAAATACATCTTACCGAATCCGACTAAGATTCGTTTATGGGAAATTAAGGAATAGGATGACTGTTAAGACAGTTAAACTTAGTTGCATAAAATTACGTTTCATACTAACCAAAAATATAGCCTAGCTAGGCCTAAAACGTTGAACGCTTTGAATCTTTTCTATTCAAACTAAGCAGGCCCAAGTTTATGTAAGCTAGGCCTGATAAAAACAAAACAAAAAATACCTATAACAAAAATATACATTTTTATTTTGCAAAAGAGTTTTCAAATTCTCCTTAAAAAGAGGACCATGATAGAATCTATCCATTTCCATTCATCATCATCTAATCTTATAGAGGTTAGGCCTAGTGTAAACAATATTATTCAGTTGTTGCAGACGACAACTCTGAAATCAAGCGTAGGCTATTGAGCGCTAGACTGTTTGTAGCGATAGCCAAAAAACTAATCCAATGACGTCATAGTTTGCTCCGAATGTCTCCCGTATGCCCTACCGGTCATCAGCCACGGCCATCTCTAGTCCATAGTAGAGTACTAGAGATGGCCGTGCATCAGCCCATCCCGCCAAGTCGCCATTTCGCTTCCGCTTGGGCGGTCAGCGTACAAACGTCATTCGTCAGTGTTGTGTGGCGTTGTTAATGTCGCATTAGAACTGACAGCCTGTACGAGTACGCTTGCGGCTTGCTTGTTATGCAGTAGTGCGTGTGCGGCTGTGTGTTGTTGATTTGCTCATAACTCTTTAATGCTGTGTTTCGTGTGAGATTTCATTTGAATTTGATATACGCAATAATTTTTGTTATATTTTTAAAACATAGGCCTAATGGATGAGCGAAATAGACTTAGTGGCGCGGAATAAAGGAAATTAGCTGAAGTGAAGAAGAAGAAGAAAAATGAGGTGCTTGTCCAAACTTTAAAGTTAGGTTCCTTCTTTAAAAAAAGCAATGTCGCCGTAATGTGGCTCCTTGGAGGGTACAAAGGTAGCCGGTAGGGGGGGGGGGGGTGAAGGGGCGGCAGATTATTATATGCCCATGGGCGAAGAAAACGTAAATCCGGCCCTGCTCATCACTCTCCATTTAGACCCTACTACTTGATTCACCTGTTAGTTTTATTAACACCTAGGTACAAAACTCATCAATGAAATGTTCATTGGTCGTGAGTGCAGATTTCATAATCAATGAATCAACAGTTATATTAATGATAATCATCAAATTCTTGCTCTACAATACATTTTGAGCATTTAATATATTTTCAAAGTAAATAATTAATGAATACGAGGTGCCCTATGCGCAAATTTGCACATTTTATGATACAGTATGAGTGAAACTCGCCTTCAGTACGTGAATGTTGATTATAAAGTGACAGAAATCTATTTTGTTTACTACCTGGCTTTTAAAATTCATCTGAAGGTAATCAGCTGTTAAATTACAATTCACATGAAAGAACTTGCAATAAAAGTTGGGTCAACATTTTAAAGCACCCTCTAGAAATAAATCAAAGGCAAGGGGGGCGAAGCCCGAAACAATATGACCTTTTTAATTGCGATTCGTCACTGCGGTATATCCTAAGCTTTAAAATGACACCTTCATCTTAAAAATCGGTTCAGTAGGTCAAGAGCATAAGTTACGTAACAGACGAAACCCTTATAGAAATAAGAAGATAGATAGATGTTTTATAGTACTGATTTTAATCCATATACTTACACCATACTTCTCAAGCAAAAGGTGGCAGTAATGATCGTGTAACTGACATTTAGTTTTAACAACGCCATTTGAAGTTATTTTCTATCTCACATGGATCGAAAGGGTAGTCATATCCAATGTATACAATGAAACATAACCTATGTCATTTATTTAAATGTAAATTTAAGTTGATTATAATAACAAAACTAAATGGGGTTTCTTAAAATATATATATATATATAAAATATTAAAATATATAAAAATATATTAAAATTAAAATATATTAAAAAATATTAAAATATATACGAATATGTTTGTAACGTTCACTTCATACGTCAGATATAAAACAATCTAACGACTTTTTCCAAAACATCAAGTCGAGTCGACTGTTAAAAAGTCTGTTAAAAAAAAAACTCGATGCTCCAGTACTCGCACAACCCTAGTTAAATATAAAAAATAAAATTTTCATTGGCTCAGGTAATGAAGGGCAGAGAGACGATCACTGATTGTAGTAGGGATTAAAAAATGCCAAGGAATAAAAAGTTATTAACATTTTGAAATAAACCAAAATCAACATTAAAATAGGGGATTTCCTGTACAAAACTTGGCAATCACAAAACCCCAATTTTGGGGGAGGACGTAAATAGTGTAAAAATAGAGTAAGGAAAAGACAATACGACAATCAGCTGTTAAATTACCAGCCACACAGCAGGTATTAACACTTATTTAATACGCTAAGGGATTTTATTTGTGTTGAGAACTCCTCCAACAATTTTCAAATGATTTTCAAGTTTTTTGGTGTCGTTGGATAGGGCTTGGTCTGTAGTTGTTTCCGCCAAAAAAACTGATGTAATCGGACTAAAAATAAAGGCGCTATTTACCATTGAAATCTCAAAATTTCCCATCAAAATAACATTGGGATTGAATAAAGCATTTTAAACATCTCTTAATAATCAGCTGTAAACACGTGTAGTTATTGGTGATAACAGATATTCACATTATTGGATTGGTCGGATATCATTGATTTAGAGCTAAAGTAACATTTGTACTGTATTAAAATAAATTGATCAAATTCAAGCAACACATACACTAGTTTATTTTAATCCTATACTATAATTCGATCAATGTCTGAAGGGATGTGTGTTCCACGATCTCGAAATCCAGCGGGTGGATTTTGCTTAAACTTTGCATTTAAGAGTGTTTTGTCCCAAAAAAAGTTTAGAAACAGCCTCAATCCCAGGAAAAATCGAATTTGGTCTAAATTTAAGTTTAAAAATCGTAAATTTTAACATTGGTCTTATGGGTTGCTATTTTGGTAACAAAATAACAACTAAAAGTAAAAAAAGGAACATTAATTTTAAGCAGTTTTTTAACAGCTGTTATCTGTGAAGAGTCTGGTGTAGATTTAATCGCTTGATTACCATGACACTATAACAAAAGTGAATTAAAATCAACGATCAAGGCTCGGTTAACCTGGTACTACATGTTAAAATGAACAGATGATGCATACCGGCACACCAATTACATAACTGTTTTAAAGATATAAATGTATAGGTAGATTGTATCTGCTTGTTAAGTATGATTTTAAAAGGGAAGTAACTTGATCAAATTTTACAGAAATACATTAAAAGAATTAAAAAAATCATAAATTACAATAAAATTAGTCAGATATTAGCGACTTTTCGTACGTTGCTTATTATTGTAATTATTATTTTAATATCTTTTAAAGTGTGAGGTAATTGATCAAAGTGAATGGAGATATTCTGAAACAGAATAAAATTTCCTACAAACAGTTATTATGCAATTTTTTTATAAAATACTGATGGAAAGAAGCCTAAACTTGCCAATAAATATAATACACTTATAAAATAAAGCCATTTTAATATATTTCTTATAGCAAACATGTGGTTTTACTTTTGCACCATAAATCTTTAAAAAATGAAACTTTCATAATTATTCGCACCTCTCCATGGATGAAGCTTTTCAACGACCCATTTATTAATTAAAATCTATCCAGTATAACTGTAGATTTAGTTTTACAAAGTTTGATAGTAATATCTTTAACTCATTATTTTCTCATCAACATAGGCATAAAATCGAAGGTTGCTTAGTATTCAGCAAATAACTTTTAATTAGTGAGAGAATAACTAAAGTAGATGGTAATATTCTGGAAAAAATTAATTTTCCCAGAAAAAGTTATTATGAAATTCCTGGAAACACTCACTAACGGGAGAAAAATACTTTCCTCCAATTAAATAAATGTGGAAACCCCGATTTGAATATTTTTCTTGAATACAACATGTGTTTGTACTATTTCACCATGAATATTTACAAAATATTTAATATGTCTTTGATATTTAAAAATATCAAACTTTCATAATTATTTACACATAGACGGATGAAGCTTTTCAACGACCCATTTATTAATGAAATCGGTCCAGTGCAACTGTAGATTTTGTTAAGACTGTAAGGAAGTTAAAACAAAACTGAAAAATGTTTAGTAAAAATGTATCTGAGGTTGCTAAGTTTTTAGCAAAAAAATTTTAATTGATGAAGGAATCGACTAAAGTACATGGTTATATTCTGAAAGAGAATATAATTTCCAAAAAAATTACTGCTATGAAGTTCTATGAAATACTGCTAATAGACAGCCAAAAGTATAATTACAAAGAACTATAACCATTGCAAAGAAGTATAATTAACTTTTAAAATGAACAATTTTTATGTATTTCTTACTTAGGTAATACTTGTGTTTACACAGTAAAACTTAAAAAAATTAATATTAATAATTTCATATTAACTTTCATAATTATTTGCACATCTAGACAGACAAAGCTTTCAAACAAACCATTAATTAATAAAAACGGACCAATAGAACTGTATATTTAGTTCTATAAAGTTTAATAGAAATATCTCTAATTCAGTATTTTCTCACCACTATAAATTTGGAGTTTGCTTAGTTTTTTGCAAATAACTTTTTAATAATGAGGAAAGGGACGAAAGTAAATTGTAACATTACAATTAAAACTATCCCTAGCAAATAAAAAAGGGAGATTGTAAAATAATAAAAAACTAAAAAAATCAGGTAAAGTATTTACAATAAATGTTGTTTATAAAAATACTCTGTAATTAAATACGTTTAATTTAATTTTTTTATTATCTTGCTGCATTAGAAAATTAGATTTTTAAAACAATTTCTTTCTTAAAAATCAATAAAATAACCATTAAGGAATTTCACAGGAAATAAAGCATGTATGTACTATTTTTCCAGAGGCCGTTGTATTTAACCACAACGGGCTCTGTTGCTATAAATATTATAAAATTATCGTAAAAATTTAAATATTATCATTAATTAGTAATACAATTTACCATGCATTGACAATAACGTTTTTATAAATATTTTTGTTTTATATTCAAATTACCAAACAAAAAATAATATTAACATTTCGTACAAAAATGTAATAAGTTATTAAAAAATAACTAGTCTAAAGTAATTTATTCAAAAAAAAGTTAAAAAAAATTCAAACTCAGAATTGAATAGCTAGACAAATAATAATACGTTATCACATAGGTTAATTGCAGTCTTGAGGGCTATGAAATATGGCAACGTTGCAAATGGACCACAATTGAAATATATAAACTGGACTACAATCGGTGGAAAATGATGTACGCACTGGACCACAATCAGTGGTATTTTGCTGCCTGACTTTATACAATGGCGGTGGACTACAATTGAATGTGAAGTGACAGACGAAAGTATGAGAAATTAAATGAATATATAAACATCAAAACTATATACATTAATAAAAAGGTCTTTTTTAAGCATGAATACACTAAAAAAATTCATATATACCATTACATTTTAAAAATACATGAGAAAAACCCGTGGACCACAATTGAAATAGGTGAATATATATATATATATATATATATATATATATATATATATATATATATATATATATATATATATATATTTACGCAATGTTGTTAGTATTATTGACCCAAACTAGCCTACATGTTGGACCATGGTAAAATTTGTAACTGGACTCGGATTTTTTCTTAAATTAGTTGTTATTGTTGTCATTCCAATGTTTTGTTTATATTGTTGAACTGCTGCATTGTAATTGGGCATTGCCTGTTATGTTGCATGTAAATAAATAAATTTTTATTGTGTCACATATGTGTGATGTCGGTCTATAGTAATATTTTGTACCAGGGGGCTTTGTTTGTTTGCGATAAACCGACTGTCACACATACGTGACACGAGTTGGATGACTGGGAAATAAACGGAAAATAGTTTTTATCATTTTGCAAGAAATCAACCTGTTTTTTGTTCTTTTAATAGTACTATAAACTAGGACTGAAAAATCAACTGAAATAATTTTCAAGTTCTGGGACTGAAAAGTCAGCTGTTTCCTAAGCATATTATTATTCATGAAACTTATTAGTTTTCAAATTCAAACGTTATAAAGAGCATTGTTTGTAAATAACAGTAATGTACTGTATATTATTACTTACTTAGTAAATATAACCTCGAAATACAACTTAATATTTAATTAACCCTCCGAGCGTTCAATACAGCACCCCTAAGCATTACAAATTTTTAAAGTTTAGCATACTTTAAAATAAAAATTAGTAAAAAGTATATTTTATGACCTAGCACTATAAATTTATGTATTATATAAAAGTAGGCTATATAAAATGGACTAACAAACAACAATTTTTGCCTTTCCTTTTTGTTATTAAAATTAGGCTATAGGCCTAAGGTTAAAAATAAGAAAAATACAAAATAACTATTACTGTATACATGTAACTTTGCTTTCCCCTAACATAATTTTAGATACACATCAAAATTCCAAGATACATATACATTTTGTTTCGAATTTTATGTAGTTCAAGAAAATATATAATTAATGCAGGCAAGAAGCATTTGAAAAAAGTGTATGTTGAATAAACCAAATATGTCCTACGGTACTTACAATAATCCCATAAGAACACATGTAAAATCAAGCTAGGAATATTACAGTAATTCCTACTCATAAGTCATTATCAAATTGATGGCCAATTTGAGAAAAGTAAAAATAACTAAATAGAATAACTTACTTAGTACAAAGTAAATGTACTACATAATAAAACCTTTAACATATCGGAGCTTAAAAATCACATTTAAGACTGATTTTCATGATTTAATTTCAGTAAGGCAAAAAGAATTTTCCCCTTGCTCACGTTTTTTTCTTGATAAAAAAGTGAAAATAAAATAGTAAAGTCAAAAGTTAAAAGCTGAATGTTGAAGGTAAATGTAATTACTAACACCTACATAAGTTTTATGCTCCCGTTTACAAAGGGCCTTCTTAACAAAGTCACAAATTTTATTTCTTTGCATTCAAAAAATTCATTGATGTTATACAAATTTTTTTTTACCAACCAAGTGTTTAGTTTCTCCAATCACTTGTCAGCAGGATTCTTGGAAAAGTGGTTGTACAGCTTATTCTATACTTTCTGAGAGAGAACAGAACAGTATGGCTGCCCAACGACTTGCTGAGTCTGCAAAATTGGAAAGTAAAGTGATTTTTAGTGTTGAAGGAGTGTTTTTCTTTGTTGAGGGTGCAGTTTATCAAGTTGTTGGTTGCATAATGGGCAGTTCATTAAGTTAATTACAGTGCTGATTTTCAAATTTACGAAAAGAGGTTTGCAGTGTTGTAGCCTGAGTTTAGGCTACCACAAAAATAGAGTAAATGTTACAAAATGGCAAAATAAAAATGATAGATGGGTTTGCGAGTTTTAATTAGAGTAAGCCTTATGTTTGTGTAAAGTTAGAATTTCTTATCGATGGAAAAATTAGATAGCCTACATCGCTGTCTGTCCATATAATAATAATCAGCAAATTTATTATTTTTACCAACATCATTTGTACTAATTACTTTTTAAACTTATAAATTAACATGTGATTTGATTAAAAACTCAAAGCCAATCACTATCTTGGCCTTCTACTCAGTAGAAGCCCTCTAGTCTGGCCTTGGGTGGTTCGGGTGCCGGATAATTCGGCTGCGTTATTCCGGTAGGCCTAATGAAATGTTCAGCCTCGGGCGTTTCCCACGGAAAAAATAGACCAACTTATCCCATGTTATATCATTAATATGTTTTATGTTATATGTTTTCCCCCAATCGTACTGTAACAAATCTAAGATTTCCTCCAAGATACACGACATAGGCCCTACATGACTTTGCCTTGAAGCTCAACAGCTTACAATAGGGCAGTGAAATGCTAACAAATTTTAAAATTTTAGTTCATTATATTAAAATACAAGTATATTATTAAAATCAAATCAAAACCAGTAAGCCTACTCCTAAAATTGATGTCTATCATAACTGAAATCAAATCTTGATTAGATGCTCAGTTTTAACTTCAATTATTAAGAAGAAAAAAATTAATAATTTCCCCAGACACCTTGAAATTTTCCCCAATCGTAGATCGCCGGATCTATTCTGCACCCCTGGTTACAATTAGGTTGGTCGTTTACTTGACAAGTAGGGTGGAGGCCAGTTTTATTTGGTTATTCCTTTTTTATATATAGTCCAAGAAGTAGGTCAGTAGCTTTAAAACAGATAACTGTGTGTAAAATAGTAGATTATGTTAACAGGTATGTTGGCTCAGAGGGCCATTCCATGTCAAATCAACCTGAAAAACAGAATTTTCAACCTGACCCTCCCACATTTTAATGAAACATGGTATGCTGTTAGTCCTAGTAATTATAAGCATAAAACAATTTTTTGTAATTTTTTATCTCTTGTAGTTTTTTATTTATACATTTTTCAAAATGGCCGAAAACGGCATTTTTTGACTTGCGGACAAACTTTCAAACTGCCATAACTTGGGTTCTATTGCACATAGAGAAGTCAAAGTGGGCTTATTTTGTAGCTAATCAAAAGGGCTTTAATTTGATATGCATGATGACCATATTATAAAAACATAAAATTTCCAAAAAGTTTTTCAAAAAATTCAAAATGGCGGATTTGAAAAAACTGTACTTTTAAAAATCTGGAAAAAATATATATTTATCATCAGACTTTTATCTACACATGGTGCAAGTTTGATCATGGGATGGCAATGGGATCATATTTTAATTAATTTATCAAGTATGTAAGCGAGGCGTGATTTAGCTCTATACTGCAGTTGAATAGGAATCTCTCAGTCTATGGGTTGTTAAAAGGTACTGATAGAAATAATTTAAAAAAAAAAAAAATAAATAAAAACATCAGTAGTGTTTTCAACTAATTTGACATTTTTTTATTACATACACATTCTATAATCATATGATAGTAGCTTACCTACATATGATTTTGCAGAAAGGAAGAATTATAACTGTTTTTTTTTTTTTTTTTTTTTTTTTTTTTTTTTTTTTTTTTTTTTTTTTATATAAAAACTCATAATACGTGTATACCGGTAAGTCATAAAAAGTCTTAAACATGATTTGTAATTATTTTTCATTGCTCAGCCTGCACCCTTACTGAAGTACAGTGGGTCAAAGTGTAATGGTTTGGAAAAATATTTTTTACCATAAAAATATTAATCCCAGAGGTGAGAAAAAATTTGAATAGTACTACAAAATGTCAAGCCAACAAATAGATATTTGGTAAAAATGTTAATGAATAACTTCTTAGATTAAAAAAATACGAGTGTTAACAAAAAAATTACCCACTGTACCCCGGTCTCCTTGGTGCATAGGTGCATAAGTATATCTCAGTCTACCTGCTGTCTATGTGTTATTTATAACGATAGTTATTGTTTAGGTACTAATAGGAATTTAAAAAATATATCAGTAGTGTATTAAATACTTATTAGATATTATAGCTACACATGAATTTAGAAAAACAATTTGTTTTTCTAAATTCATGTGTAGCTATAATATTTAATAAGTATTAATTACCATGAAGACAAATACATACCGTAATGAATTAGTGTATTAAATACACAATAATCATATATGATGGTAGCTTACCTACATATGATTGGCAAGAAAGGAAGAAGTACCGGTATAACTGTTTTTTTTTTTATATAAAATACATAATAAATCATAATAATAAGTCATAAAAACTATAAACATAATTTATAAATCATGTAATCCTAGCCCTATTAATAATTGTATTTGATAAAATTTTTGAGAAAAACATTTATAGAGAAACCTTCCAAAATTTACTTACTGCTTTTATGATAGCTCAGTGGCGCATTATAAAAATAGAAAAAACTATCAATTTATGCCATCATGGAGAGGACTTTGGGGCTAGTGCAGAATGCCATTTTTCTGCCACTTCCCATTTAAAAGGACGCAGAGATAATAATAATAATCTTCATTGTATAAATAATCTTTATCCATTTACGGTGATGTAAATGGTACGGTGAAGAGATTGACAGCATATACAAAGAATATCTGACCAAATTCTTAATTTGCTATTTTATAATTTTTATAAAATTTTATAATTTTGTAAAGGATAACATCCATGAAATACAATTTGAATACGGTACCTCACTACATATGATCACATCAAACAAGAATTAAAATTAAAAAAAAAACCAGATTTGACAATAGCTGCAACATTGATGGAACACAGAAATTGCATGGTTTCATACCACTGACCAAAAAAAGAAAATTAAGACTTTTTGTACTCTACCTCAAATGATGAGTCAAGTTTAATTTTTTATGAGAAAAAAATATTTTTCCAAACCATTACACTTTGACCCACTGTACCCCAGTAAGGGTGCACCAGGCTGAGCAATGAAAAATTATTATAAATCATGTTTAAGACTTTTTATGACTTACCGGTATTATGTGTTTTTATCAAAAAACAGTTATACTTCTCCCTTTCTGCAAATCATATATGTAGGTAAGCTACTACTGTATCATATGATTATAGAATGTGTATGTAATAAAAACATGTAAAATTAGTTGAAAACACTACTGATGTTTTTATTTTTTTCTATCAGTACCTTTTAACAACCCATAGACTGAGAGATTCCTATTCAACTGCAGTATAGAGCTAAATCACGCCTCGTTTACATACTTGATAAATTAATTAAAATATGATCCCATTGCCATCCCATGATCAAACTTGCACCATGTGTAGATAAAAGTTTGATGATAAATATATATTTTTTCCAGATTTTTAAAAGTACAGTTTTTTCAAATCCGCCATTTTGAATTTTTCGAAAAACTTTTTGGAAATTTTATGTTTTTAAAATAAGGTCATCATGCATATCAAATTAAAGCCCTTTTGATTAGCTACAAAATAAGCCCACTCTGACTTCTCTATGTGCAATAGAACTTAAGTTATGGCAGTTTGAAAGTTTGTCCGCAAGTCAAAAAATGCCGTTTTCGGCCATTTTGAAAAATTGATAAATAAAAAACTACAAGAGATAAAAAATTACAAAAAATTGTTTTATGCTCACAATTGCTAGGTCTAACAGATCACCAAATTTCATCAAAATCCCAGAGGGTCGGGTTGTGAGCCTTGTTGATTTGACATGGAATGGCCCCAAATTTGAATTAATTTTTAAGGAAGACACTGTCAGTCAAAAGTATACCCCAATTGCTAGATCCTCCCCCCACCTTACACATTATGTATAGGCCTACTTTTGCCTTGTTGGACTAGTACTGTAGGCCTAACTGTTGAAAGCCAGATTGTCTTCAAGCCCAGTCAGTGAAAGTTCCCTTGTGGTTGGACCATATTTTTAGGAAGAATTCACCTACTTGTAATTAATTACTACACTTTTTGTTTCTTTGCAGCCACTGATATGGAGACAATGGAAGTCGCGCCAGAAAATGGGATCATCCCAACAACTGAAGTAATAATTAATAACAAAGATGAGAATGTTAAAGATGATGTGAAAGTGGATGAAATGACGTCTAGAGACTATTACTTTGATTCTTATGCACATTTTGGAATCCACGAAGAAATGCTGAAAGATGAAGTCCGCACCTTAACCTACAGAAATTCTATGTACCACAATAAACACCTCTTCAAAGTGAGTTTGACCAACATACCATGGTGCATTCAATGTATTAAATTTATAAGACAAAAAATTTACTCGCTTGTTAGGGGCCGTCCATAAATTACGTCATCGCTTTTTGACCATTTTTGGACCCCCCCTCCCTAAAATCATCTTACCATCATAATTTGTCTGACCCCCCCCCCCCCCTCACGGAAAAATGACGTCATTTTTAACAAACCTCCGTTTTAAGTAAAAATAATGCTTTTTAAACGCTACATGATAAATTAAAAAGATTTACTAATAAAATCTGAATTTACCTTCAAAAATAAAGCCAAAATGACTTTCTCAATAGAAAAATGAACTATAAAACAACGCCTTAAATGTCGAATGTGTTTTATAGATAATGTTTTTATCATAGTTTGTTTTGTATCATATAAAACATCATATTTAAAATGACGTCATATCAAAGCCGACCCCCCCCCTCCCTTGCACATCACCTTACCGTCATTTTCAATCTGGACCCTCCCCCCCTATTTTCAGATGACGTAATTTATGGACGACCCCTTATCTGATCAATTATTATGTTTTAGTGATATGATCTTTAATTTATAGAATTATTTTTTATTATTTTACTTACAGTGCTTTAGCAAAGGCTAGTGTAGCTTTCTATTAATATTGGTTGTATCCCGGGAATGTGAGAGCTACCTGCTAGTTTTTTTAGTGGTTAGTGAGTAAGTGAGCTGTCCGTGTGGTTAGTGGATGGATGCCCAAAGTGCAAATGGTCACTGTCACTGTGCGCATGTCATGTCGTCTGTAGACTACCAATTATATTGCTTCATGCAGGAGATGCTTTTTTACAACGAATCAGAGATGAGTGTGGCTCACTAACTATACATGGGTTGGTCAGAAACATGTTACAGTAGGGAGTCAATTTTACAAATTGGGATTAGTGATTCGAATAATCAAACTGTTCGGAGAATTAAACATACAAAATTATTTACCATTCATAACTACTAACAATTGATTTTACTGCTTTCTAACAAAAAATACTTCCAAATGATTTGATAGTTTTTGGTAAAGAGATAAAAAAATATATTGGTCCACTGTTTTTGCACTTGTTGTAGACAGACACTTTTTCTATGTTTGCTGCTTTGCTAAATGGTTTTTTAATTTTTTTTATTTTTTTATTGTACACTGAATTATATAGCCATTAAAGGGTTTCAGTTAATTGACGTTTAGATAATTTACTCTCTACTGTGACCATAGCGGAAATTTTCTTCTGCTAGCTAAGTAACTACAAGGCTTTCCAAGTTCTAGTTAGTGAGTAATGGATAGCGCTAAAATTCCCGGAATGTGTAACTTTGTAAATTATTCCGGAAACATCCAAGGTCTAGTGTGACAGTTGTTTTTCTTATTTGTGGTGAAAATAGCCTTTTAGTATAAATCCTTTAATTTTTAATCTTAACAATTTCTTGTGATTAGGGGAAGATCGTTCTGGACATTGGCTGCGGTACAGGGATTCTCTCTATGTTTGCTGCAAGGTCAGGTGCTGCCAAAGTGATAGGAATCGAGTGCTCCAACATAGTTGAGTATGCCAAGCAAATCGTAGAAGATAACGATCTTTCTGAAACAGTTTCCATTATTAAAGGCAAAGTTGAAGAGGTCACATTGCCTGATGGGATTGAAAAAGTGGACATAATAATCTCAGAGTGGATGGGGTAAGTTGTGAATTTCCTCAAATATGTTACCATAATCCTAATCATGTGATCTTGTGGTTTGCTTGTTTCATCGAACAAACCTGAAAACCATAAGTTTTTCTTATGGAGCATTTGTGTCTTATAATTTACATCATAACCCTTCTATTTATCTGACATTTTCCTTTGATCTATAAAACCCTAGTTGTTCTGGCCCATTAGAAGGCAAGAAATAGTTTAACTTAAACAGTTTAAAAGCCAGGAAATATCCTATTTTTAAGTCTGGCTGAAATATGCAAAATTGTTATACTGTATATTAGTTTCGCGGCCTTATGTAATAACTCCACCAATCTGTTTATAAGCAACACCTCGTGAATGTAAAATGATATTTTTAATGTCAGGGTGTATACCAACGGGGAAATCTAGGAGAAAGTTGTGAATTTGTAAAGACCAGGAGAAATTGGGAGAAAATCAAGAATTTCTTGACTGATCGGGGATTTATAATCTAATTTCCATTGATCAAGGGTGCTTGTATCCGCTTATCGGAGACGCTCATGTCCGCCAAACAAAGACGCTAGTGTCCGTCGATCAGAGACACTGGCATCCATGGATCATAGATGCTCATGTCCATCAATCCGAGACACTTATGTTTATTGACAGATTCTCTGCTTTCCCACGATCTTAGACCCTCATGTCCATTTGTTTAATTTAATACATTTTTCATAAAATTCTAAAATTTCATTTTGAAGAAATAGTATACATGTACCATGTGTAAAAGTTTTTAGACTAATTACAAAATTAACTAAACTAGGCCCTCCATGAGTTTTACATAGAGGCCATTTTCTATAGAAATCCAAAAACCTACAACAAAAATGTTCTCTTTATGACACATAATTTTGGTTGGAACTACTCAAAACTGGTTGTAGAATGTAATCGTTACCATAATAATAATATTGAGAAATTTTTATGGATGGATCATTAACCTAGTTTTGTTTGTCACAAAAGTCAAAGTAAACTGATAAATACCTGTTAGGTCATAGGCATCCAAGAAACACTTGAAAGTTAGTTGGCTTTTCAACTCTAAAACTTACCGTAGTATTGTTTGTGATAATATATGTTTATGAAAACTCAACATTACCAAAGAATGCTCTAAGTTATGTTGTTGGTTTTCCCACAGCTACTGCCTATTCTATGAAAGCATGTTGGACACTGTGTTGTATGCCCGGGACAAGTGGTTGGCCCCTGATGGACTCATGTTCCCCGATCGTGCAACGTTGTTTGTGTGTGGAATCGAGGATCGTCAGTACAAGGACGACAAGATCAACTGGTGGGACGATGTCTATGGATTTGACATGAGTGCTATCCGAAAAATTGCAATAAGCGAGCCCCTTGTCGATGTGGTGGATCCAAAACAGGTAGCCTAATGTGAACTGCTAAACTAAGTAAATTAGCATTCACAGAAAAAAATCAATAGCTACCTACTAAAAAAATAACTATAAAATGCGTGTAAGTTAGGCCTAGTGAGTTTTTTACTGTGATGCCAATTTTGATAAGAGAATGACAGTTTGAGGATTGCTTGGTAAAAACTTTTGATTTGTGTATTACACATAGGGGTCTTCGGTGCACCGGAAATTCGGTACAGGTACGGTACAAGGCAAAATACCGTCTCGGTTGGGTACGGTTAAAGGCATCGGTACAAATCCTGTTTGGTACAGATTAAAATGTCAAAAGTATTAATGGATTAACGCATAAAAACAATGGCTTGACATTATCGCTCTGCAAAAAGATTACAAGTTAACTAACAATATAGTGTTCGCCGACTGTTGAGTCCACGGATAGGAATACAGTTTACAATTCACGGTCCAACACCATTTAGACAATCATGTTCTCCATTGTATTTCGATTTTATAAAGTCAAATATAAATGTAGTTACCTTAATATTTTTTATATATGCAATCTGTACCAAACCGAGTTTGTACTGATGCCTTTAACGGTACCGAACCGATGATGGTAAGTCATCTTGTACCCTACCTGTATTGAATTTTCTGTGCAGACCCCTAAGTTAAAACTTAGTTTGTTCTTTTATATTAGGTGACGGATTGAAATACCCCCCCCCCCCCCCCCCCCCCCCCGTCGCAGCAGACCTGCGTACTCAGCGAATTTCCAAATTAGTAATATTAATTTTGACCACATAAAACAGTAAACCAAATAAAATCACTTGCTCATAAATAGGGAAATAAAGGTTTATTCTCCTTATGATAAATATAGGGAGAGTATGCAGGTACGCTGCCATGGGGAACACTAAAAATAGGTTTTTAGCGTAAAAAAAAAAATTATTTCGACCATGTGAAGCCATTTATTAAGTTTCATCAATATCCGACCATTGCTAAAGAAGTTTGCCTATTCTCCATATGATTAACATGGGAAAAGAGTATGCAGGTTTGCTGCCATAATAAGCACAAAAACCAAGATTTTTTACCATAAATGAATGAATCTCAACCAAATGAAGCTGAATTCCAAGTTTCATCGAAAAATATTGGTTAATGAGTGAAATATTAACACATCAAAATTCTCCATAAGATTAACATTGGAGAACCAAAATACAATGTACTGTCTTTAGACTGTTTAATATCTCGGTAACCAATGGAGATAGAGCAAAGCTTCAAAATACTAAATTGTGTGTTTTTTTGAGCTAAATCCAATGGTTAAAAATAAAATTTTTAAAATTTACATATGAAAAATGCAAAAAAAAAACCATTTTTGGTGTACAAAACCCCCCAAAACTACCCCTTCCGGTAGGTCGATATGTCTGGTTTATGAACTCATCCGAATAAACATAGGATTACGCATCTCTACCAAATTTGGTGTTGATCGGACCATTTTTACGAGAGTTATTGTGTCAAGGGACACATACATATATACAAAAATTTATATATATAAAATTTTTAATGAATATTTTTGGTCTCTGGGCACCTAAAAACGAAAAAGTAACATGGTCCCGGGCTTAGGTCTCACCATGAGACCTACACTAATAGCTTATTCCCTATGGGGAATTCGCTAAAAAGACTTGATATAGCATGCAGGCTATAGGCTTTCTTTTGAAAATCTCTATGTTTGCAGGTTTTTTATCAGCCAAAAATAAATTATGTTTTCATTATTGTTGTGATGCTGCTACTCACTCATGTTCGTTTTAGCGAATTTCCAATAGGGAATAAGCTATTACCGTAGGTCTCATGGTAAGACCTAGGCCCGGGACCATGTTACTTTTTCGTTTTTTAGGTGTCCAGAGACCAAAAATAAATAGTCATTAAAATTTATGACTATATATATACAGGGTGTCTCTGAACTCCTTACCGACCTTTTAAGGTATTATTCCTGGACCAAAGACAAGTCAAAATATCATATTTAAATTGTCCGGAAGTCTTTAGTTACTCACACAGCCGCCCCATTTTGTTTTTTTCACATAATAATTTTTATTTCCGTAACGGATGGTTGTATTCAGTTCATATTTGGTATGAAGCTTTATCATACCAATGTACATGTTCAAGAAAAAAATTAATTTTTTCCACTGTATATTTTCAAAATGGCGGCCATTTTAAATTTTCAAACTGAAATATCTCAAAATCGGTAAATTTTATAAAAATTTTACAAGACACAAAAAAGTTGACAAATTAAATTATCTAACAATGGTACCAAGTTTGTAAGGATATGACAACAAATAACGGAGTTATTGCGATTTATCCATGAAAAACATTGATTTTGCATTATAAAACGGTCATTTTAACAGAAAAATCAATGTTTTTCTTGGATAATATCGCAATAACTCCGTTATTTGTTGTCATATCCTTACAAACTTGGTACCATTGGTTACATAATTTAATTTGCCAACTTTTTTGTATCTTATAAAATTTACCGATTTTGAGATATTTTAGTTTGAAAATTTAAAATGGCCGCCATTATGAAAATTTACATTGGAAAAAATTAATTTTTTTCTTGAAAATGTACATTGGTATGATAAAGATTCATACCAAATATGAACTGAATACAACCATCCGTTACAGAAATAATAATTATTATGTGAAAAAAACAAAATGGCGGCTGTGTG